>PVJI01009752.1:0-63751 GCA_004026765.1 Micronycteris hirsuta | reverse complement strand
TCAATGGCCAAATGGTGTCTATATCAGCAGATATTAACAGGCTGATTGAGAAAATCTGTGTCTTCCATAAAGAATCTGGTCTTTACTTTGATTAAATGATACTTATCAGAAATTCTGAGGTCTCCAATTATGGAGCTCTATTATTCCCTGGGGACTGGCATAGAGAGAGATAGTTTATTTGACTTTTTAAGGTTTTATACGAAAATTAAATTTGTTTTTTAACAAATTTATTGGGGTGATATTGGTTAGTACGATTATATAGGTTTCAATTGTACGTCTCTGTGATACATGTTCTATATGTTGCATTATGCACTCACCGCCCTAAGTCATCTTCTGTCACCAGATATTTGGTCCCTTTTACTCTTCACTACCCCCTCACACCCCTTTCCTCTGGTAACCACTGTACTGTTTGTGTCTATGAATTTCACTTTTATATCCCACATATGACTGAAATTATGTGGTTCTTAGTTTTTCTGACTGACTTCTCTCAGCATAATATTCTCAAGGTTCATCCATGTTGTCACAAATGGCAGTATTTCATCTTATGGCTGAGTAGTATTCCATTATATGTGTGTGTGTGTGTACATACATATAACTATATATCCAGATACACACATATATATACACATATAAATATATATGCAGATTTTTATTTTTATCTTTTTATTTTTTTATGATTTTATTTTTCAGACAGGGAGAAGGGAGGGGGAAAGAGAGGGAGAGAAACATTAATGTGTGGTTGTCTCTCGCATGTCCCCTGTTGAGGACCTGGCCTACAACCCAGGCATGTGCCCTGACTAGGAATCGAACTGACGACCCTTTGGTTTGCATGCTGATGCTCAATCCACTGAGCCACACCAGTCAGGGCTATGTCCAGCTTTCTATCAAAGGACACTTTGGTTGTCTCCATGCCTTGGCCATGGTGAATAATGCTGCCATGAACATAACGGTGCATATATCTTTGAGAATAAATGTTTTTGAGTTTTTCTGGTAGATACCCAAAAGGGGGAATGCCATATCATATGCTGCCTTTTATTCTTAATATTTCTAAAAAAAATCACCATACTGTTTTTTATAGTGGCTGTAACAGTTTATATTCTCACCAGCAGTGAATGATGGTTCCTTGAGAGGTTGTGGAGAAAAATGAAATTATGTTTTTAAAACATCAAAGAAAAATAACAGAACAGCTCCATTTCTGGTCTCCTTTTATGACAACTCATGGTAATATTTTATTCTATCAGACATAACTGTTACAGGTGGGGGGAGAGAGACCTGAGTCAGGAGGCCTCCCTTCCCCACCTTGGTTCTTATTTCACCACAAGATGAATTCAAGCAAGGGACAATATGTGTAGTAGAAATGGTATTGTAAGTTTATTTATGAAACACTCAAGAGCTTAAAGCTGTAAGCAGGCATCCAGCTAGTCTAAATGCCCCATGCAGAGAGAAAATAAAGTTGTTAGTGAATTTGTTAGTCAGTTTGTTTTATACACTTGAGCCAAGTTTACAAGTGGGTACTTAGCTAATCTAAGTACGCCAATTATTGAGGTTCAGGGTTTATGTACCTCAGCTGGCATCTAGATTCCCCTCCTTCTTCCCCTAGGGAATAATGTACAGATACAAGGCTTTCCTTCTCAGTTAGTAAAGGTTGTTTGACTTAGTGAAATGTTACAGAAGCCTCCTTCCCAGCATAGGCCCCCTCTTCCTCCTGAGCAGTCCCTGTTGTGATGTTCCAAACACCCAGCAATCTCAGTGAGATTGTTACAAAAGCCCCTTCTCTCAAGGAAGGGAAAAGGACTCTCCCTTCTCCTGTGCTTGTTTGCTTGCGATGCTCAGGACACCTGGCTATATTATCAAACCGGACTCAGGACTGCTGAGTTCATTTGTGAGACATGTTCCTTTTGATTCTAACCTCCTGTATTAAGTTCTTTGTTAGATTGTGATGTTAGATTATTTCTCCTCTGTCCCCTCATTCCTAGCTGCTACCTAACATAACCACTGACCTTCATTTCTAAAATCAAAATGAAATTTAGTGGTACAAAGTGGCCAAAACATTGATTTGTGCTCCACTTTGTTTCTGTGCAAATTTTCAGATCTCTGCACACTTTTTTCATCAATCTCTGATAGTCCGCATCTGTCTAACATGCTCATTATGAAGGGGCACTTGGACTCCAGCAGGCAGCATGGTAGGACATAAGCTTTAGTCACATTTTTGCCACAGTAAGCATAGCAGAGTGCTATGGACTGAATATTTGTATCTCCCAAAAATGCATATTTTGAAATCCTAACTCCGGATATAACAGTAGGAGGCGGGGCCTTTTGGAGGTGATCAGGTTATGAGGGCTGTCCCTCATGGATGGGATTAGTGTCCTTTATAAGAGACCTCAGAGAGCTCTCTAGCCCTTTCCCTGCCACGTGAGGGTCTCAGGGGAAGGTGGGAGTCTATGAACTGGAAGAGGGCTCTCACCAGACCCTGACCTCGGCAGCACCCTGATCTTGGACATCTCACCTCCAGAACTGTGAGATATAAATTTCTGTTGTTTATAAGCTTTGGTAATTTTTAGAGCAGCCCAAACTGACTATGATATGGGGTGACATGAATCATTTAGTGTTCCCGCACCTTTATGGCCTGAGGGAAGAATTCTATTTAAAAGTATGGTTGTGTAACATGGATTATTTAGAGTTTCCACAGGCTTATAGCTACAGTCAAATTCTGTTTCTTCAGCATTCATAGCAAAAATATAATCATATTGTCAGGAACATGGTCTGGAAAGATATATGACCTAAGAAGGGCAAAGGCTGCTCAATTTCTGCTACTCATTGACTTTGCTAAACAGTTATGCTTACTCGATACTGAGGTTATTAAGTAACAAACTGCTGACCTAATGTCCTGCGTTTAATCTTTACTTGGACATACGGGCAATCAGGGTTAGTGACAGAGTGGCTACCCATTCTAGGTAGCTCCTCCATAAGAAAGAACAAGATTGGATTCTTAGCATATGTGTTATTTTCAGAAAATTATACGTCTTGGTAGCAATAAGGATAGCACCATTAATTACACTTCATTGCAGTATTATCTATGTTAAGAAACAGTTAATTACTTTGCTAATGAACTGGATTCTTTCCCAAAGTTTCTAATTTCTATTGCCATTCTACAGTCTTAGTCAGCACTTGCTGCTTAAGGGATGATAATAGGGAAAACCAAAAAATAATGAAATTTGGAGATGACTTGATATAGTGTGGTAATTTCTCATACCACCACCTACAAAACTTTTTTTAATATTTTTCTCAACCAATCAAGACTCACCATTAGAGCAGTTTATTCTCAAGGCACTCACAATAAAGTCTCATCCAGAGAACACATTCATTTTCTAAAAAATCCAAGATGTCTGTGTTGATTAGTATTTTATGTTGCCTGCATTGTTCATTAGCGTCAATGTATAAGTTCATGACCTGTAAGATCCCGAGGTTAAGATTAAGCAGCTATCACAAGTGTACCTCCCGGCCATGAGTAAAAGGCAGGTAGAGTCCATTACTTTACTACATATCACTGCATAGTGGTTCAAGAGTGATTATAGTTTTTCCTACTTCATAGGATCACCTGAAAGCTTTTTCACATTTTTTATTACTTTTCTTGCAGGAAACTCCAGGAAAGAAAAGAAACAAACTTCACTTTGAATGGAATCTGTTATTTTTCATCGTCTGGAGATTTAGACTTCAATTGAATTTTCTCTTTCAGTACAGGAGAAAAGATACGCTTTTCATCTCACAACATTCTCTTAACTGTTTTTCTAGGCACCGTTTTTTGGTAAGAATAGAAATAAGGGGTACTTTTTCTCCGGGTATGTTTACTCCATGTACGACAGTCAGCTTTCACTATGCAAGACAAAGAATGCCAGCATAAAATGTACTCCCTTGATAAAGGTCATAGAGATTTCCTAATAAATAATCAAGACCCTTTTCCAAGTCCTTTCATCAATTTAATGTTGGTTTTATTCTAAGTGAATGTTTAGATATCCTTTCCTTAACCTTTCCAAGATGTGCGAGGGTAAATCTGCCATTGCTTGCTATCTTGAAGACATTGCATAGGCTCAGCTCCTCGCTGTCCTTGAGTAGACCAGCTGTAGGGACCAGCTGTAGGGACCAGCTGTGTCCCACGGTTAGTTATGAGAATCTCTTGTATTGTGTGTGGGAATGCGGTTGGTTATAAAATAACCCCATTTTCCAGATGGACTTAAACACTGAATTGTCTTGACTTAATTATATATGCCGCACATGGATGATGAAATTACACCTTGTTACAGAAGACTTACACTAAGTATTACCTGACTATCATATGTTGTCTGACGGAGACATGAAATACTATCTTAATTACCTGATGCCAATTTATGCTTGCCTGGTAAAGTGCCATCTTTTGGGTTAACTGGAACTTCATTTTTTGTGACTTTATCATACTGATTGTACAATACTAGTTAGAGTAACTAGCTGCTATAACAACATAGACCCCAAAGGATGGAATGCTTCAAACACAGCGCAAGTTTCATTTCCACTCACGTAATAGTCACAGGTAAATGGTGCCAGCTTTTGCATGGTTTTCCTTGTGGTGACTCAGGAACTCAGTCTCTGTACTTTTGCTTCGCCATTGTCTAGGGCAACACGGTACCATAGAAATTTCTGTAATGATAGATGTATTTTATAATGGTAGTTGCCAAGAATTATGTGGCATTTGAGCACCTGAAATGTGGCTAGTGTGGCTGAATAATTGAATTCGAATTATATTTAATTTTAATTAAAATATAAATAACTGTGTGTAGCTAGTGGCTATTGTATTGGAGAGTATAAATCTAAAGTCCGATTGTTGCTCTCTGCCTCTTGCTGGAAGAGGGAGTCAGGGGATTTGTAGGACACACAACCACTTATAAAACCTTGATCTGGAAAAAACATACATAAATTCCACTCAATTGATTGCCTGGGGCTCAGTAACCTGGACATACCAAATTGAAAGAAAGCTAAGCTATGTGATCTTGCTACATGTCTAGGAAAAAGAGGAGAAGGGCCATGTCAGCTCAGGGAGAAGCTGGCATACCCTCTGCCACACTGAGCAAAGAAATACATCTATTAAGTATAGGAACACATAAAATCTATTTTTGAAATTTTTGGGTTAAGTAATTAAAATATTAAAGAGCCAAAATTACTGTTAGTTATATTGACCACTTTAGTATCAAAGAGAATTAACCTTGTTTAATAAATACAGATTTTAGTGAATTAATCCAGCATTCAGCTAAGGCAGGTAAAACTTAAATAGACCTTTCAAACTTCGCCAGGTCCTTTTCAACTGGATTACATGGTCGCTGGTCATATACTAGCTGTTCTTACGGCCATAAACTGGGAGAAGGAAGCAGAAAAGTGCCTCATGGAATCATTCCTACTTGCTATTAACAGGCTCACATGTCTTTTATACATCTCCTCATGTCCTTCAGACATTCCAGTCCCATCGGTCAATGCCACGGACAACCCTGGTGCCTAAGCCCCCTATGCTTCCTCATCTTTCTATTTTTAGAATTCCGATTATATCTGTGCTTGCCCTGCTTTTTCCTGGTCGGTCTTCTAGCCGACTCTTATCTGCTCTAAGTGCTGACGATCATGCTTACCCAGATATCTGCTTTTCTGACTGGTTGCTATTTAATGTTCTATACCTATCTGAGTTGACCTTACTCACCCCACATATGATTGACTTCCAACCACCCACATAGAAAGCTGAAGAGGCTTCTGGGGCATTGCGCTTTTTAATCCGACATGACTTGAACTCTTGATTTGTATTCTTTTTTTTTAATAGGCTTTTCAAATACCTTTAATAAGCATCTGCCAGGGCTGATGGTAACTGGCAAACTGTATCTGAAATATACATGACAGGACAAGTGTATATAAATGCATACACAGCTATGTTTTTCCTATATTTGCACCGATGCATTTCCATCTACTTTGTATTTTCTTTGCCTAGCTTTATCCGCAAGTAATATTTCATTAGTGACCTTGAGTAGAAGAACTACGAAGAAATATGTAAGTAAAAAATTGGTCATAGGAAGGGATCAAAAATAATATTTCAAACCTTTACTTTTGGGATGCTGTTAAATTGCTAGTGTTTTTCATTTAAAAATTCTATTAGATAAATGAAAATATGTTGCTTTGTACATATGCAGAGTGAGAAAAACTAAACAACTATAGTGGGACAAGTAGATTTCTTGACAGATTCATGAATAAAAAAAAGGCATGTTCATCTCTTTTATACCTACATTTTGTAGCTGCTCATTTAATTTCTTTTAAGGAATCTTTGTTTCTTGCAAACTATTACCAAGAAATTTTTGTTCAGAAATCTCATCTAGATGACAAAAATTTTAAGATGTCCTATGTTAAAATTGTCATGTGTATTGTTGTCTCAGAGAAAACAGACTACTATGTAACTTTTTGGTGGAGAAAAATGCAGAATTAATAGTATTAGCTTATTATATAAAATTATGTACATACTATGTAGTTATTTAAAAATTCACTCATCAAATATTTTTATATTTATTATTAGCACCCAGCATAAAAGTTATTTTTATCCGTATGCATTTGTTTGGTGTTGTAGAGACTGTTTATTAGATTATCTAGTCTTGTAAAAATGTTTAAAGCATCACAATGAATCTGATAATGACCTGGAAGATAAATATTACTACCCACTATCTTACATAACCCAATTTTTATCACAATAAAAATAATTGAGAACTCATAACAGAAAGAACTAGTATAAAATAAAAAAAAGATTGAAATTAATTACCTATAAAGTAATTCAGAGACTTAATTTGCCCAAATATTTATGTCATTGGACATAGACTGGGACAAAGATGGGTCTACTAGACTAGTCTGGAATGGGTCCTTGTAAAGTTGTGAGAAAAGAATTTTGGGGACTCGCCCTGGCTGGTGTGGCTCAGTGGGTTGAGCTCCAGCCTGAGAACCAAAGGGTCACCAGTTCGATTCCCAGTCAGGGCACATGCCTGGGTTGCAGGCTAGATCCCCAGTTGGGGGCATGTGAGAGGC
Organism: Micronycteris hirsuta; assembly: GCA_004026765.1. NCBI lineage: Eukaryota > Metazoa > Chordata > Mammalia > Chiroptera > Phyllostomidae > Micronycteris > Micronycteris hirsuta. Next base: position 56,677 of record PVJI01009752.1, on the reverse strand, counting down.
AACCACACATTGATGTTTCAATCCCCCTCTCTTTCTCTCTCCCTCCCCCTCTCTAAAAATAAATAGATCTTTAAAATATGATTTAAAAACAAGAATTTTGAGGACTCACTATAGGAGGATTTGAGGCATAGTGGTCGGATTTTTTGGAGGGGTGTGCAGGGCATAGATGCCCCTGCAGAAGCTGCCGCACTGCCTCATCCACAACCACATGTGTTAGCTCCGACTCGCTGAAGAAGTCCAGCCTCTGGGGCCACAGGTCTGCCCTTGTTCCTGCCAAGCTCAGGAGGGGGGCGAGGGCTGGGCCGGGCCCACAGAATCTCTGCCATTACCGCAGCATAAGCATCCGAAGCTTCAGTAGTCTGGCTTCGTCTCTGTTCCCCTCCTGACCACTTTCGGTGCTGCACTTTAGCCCACCAGCTGCCGTCCCCAGGCCTGCATCTCCTATGGAGAGAAAATGGTCCTGGGCATTTATTAAGCTTTGATTACATCTCCCTGGGTCTGGACAGGGTTAAGCATTTTTTCAAACTAACCAATCTTCTTCCTAATTTTTCACAGGTTTGTGCGGGGCCATCCATTTATCTAGTTATTGCCTGGATCTTCTAGGGGGTGCAGGAAAGATCCTTGGGGATTCCATGACCTTATCCTATTCAATCCTTTTCCCAGATTTTCCCTGGCTAGACTCCTCCCCTTTATGGTTGCCATTTTGGCTTTGGCAAATGCCTCAGTGTTTTGCCTCATCATGCTTTCTACTGCCTGGGCTGCAGCACAGGAACTTTCCCTTCACTCTTTATTTCTCCCCTCCCCACAGTTAATCTGGGGGTGCTGGCTGGTTATTGGAGAAGCTGCTCTTTCGTGCCTGCTTGGGGATTAATGTCCCTTGGGCAGAGGATGTGGCCATCCCCTCGGGTGGCTGTGATACTGTAGCTTCCAGAATTAATCAGGCATAACCAGTTTAGCTCCCTTCTCTTTTGTTAATACCTAACTACTATGCTAACACTTATGCATAATATTTCTGCAACTTATCCTAGATTTGAGAGATAAACATATATCCAGGTGTCAAAAGCTATTCTCTGTGGAAGAACTCCGTCCACAGAGCTCTCCCAGCTTCCACAGATGAGAACAAATCATCCCAGACAGAATCTTTCTCTTCTGGTGGGAAAGGGGGTGGCGATCACCTCTAGTGGGGAATGCCCTGAGCCCTTCTCCCAAACAGCTTTTATTGGGAATGGTATGTGTAGGTGTATATGGCATACATGCATAGCTCATCAATCAATGTCAAAGGCTATAGTCATTCAAAAACAGGTATTATCTATAGATAACAATTGAAGGAACACAGAGATCTGTCATAGGTCAGGGTCTGCTAGTCATGCTGATGCCAGATGGTCTTTAAGACATGTTTCATGAAATAAGGAGTTTACTTCTTATGTGTTGAACTTAAACATCTGGTTTATATCAACAGAGCTATCCAAAGCAAAGCACGCTTCAAAGGATACAATGTATTTATCAGGCCTGATTTCCCACAGGAACCCTTGATATTAGCATCGGGTCATGCCTGCCACCTGCATTTCCTGGCCATCCAGGGAGACTTACTGGTCTCTTTCAAGGCCTGCTCTTGAGGGGCTACCGTCTCCGAAAACACACAGAGTGGTCCCCAACAGTTCTCCATTTAATCTGATTGCTTTATCATAGTTTTTATTATATTGAATTTAGTTTATGGTATCTTTATATACTAGATGGCTGTATTTAGATTATTATATAAAGTTATGTACTTACTGTGTAGTTTTTAATGATTCACACATCGAATATTTTTAAAATTGTCTGCAGACAGAGGAACTCTGTTGGGCCTGAATTCAAAGGATTTTAGGTTCACAGAATATGTAAAGTTAGGCCACAAGTTTTGGTGGAGGAGAGAACCAGTGTTAGAATAAAGAAAAGCCTTTCTGGATTAAAAAAAATAATAATGTTGCCTATCAATTCTTATCTCTCCAATGAGATAAATTCCCCAGGACCAAGCTGAACAACCAAAATGTGGGCTTGGGGAAGTACTGCTATACCTCATCATACCCTCACATTTCCAGAATGTGGTATATTCAACATGTAAAACCTAGTTTATAATCTATATGACTCCCATATTTTTATAGAAGTTATATTACTTTTCAAATATGCAAAGGCTTATTAGTGGGATAAAAGTGGTAGTAGAGTTGTAGCATTTTTAACCTTGAAAATAAACTGTAATACTCCTAATAAGGTGTACTGGAGAAAAGTTTTATTGTGATTTAATTCGGTTCACAAACCTTATCCCAAAGCTCAATGCTCTAGGTGCATCATGGAAGAGTGAATAACATCCACTTATAATAAACGAAATATAGCCACCTGGTGTCTTGACTGCATCAGGATAAAGGAAAGGCCTATGGGATAGCAAAAATCAAGTAACTAGTTTGAAATTGTTTTAGCTCACCCAATAATTATGGCAAAAATACCATGAAATTAAAAGAGTATAATCACTAGTGTCTTTAATTTATCTAATTTCATTCTGAAAGAGAAAACAATAAGAATAACAATTGCTTCATCAAACCACTGATGCAAAAGCATTGCAAAACATAAATTTCCCTTAGATGAACTGCCAAACCCCTATTGTTTGCTTTGAAACTCTCCCTAGCATATTCATGTCAGATAATACCCAATTTTCATGGCTTAGTTAATATTATTTGTAGGGGAAGTATTTGATCAAACTTTTATTGGAACATATCCTCACATTGGCTAAGAAAATAATTCAAAATTAATATATATTACAGACATCTATTGTAATTGCTATTTATTTTCTCAAAGTAGTGTTTCAGTTCATGCTTTAGATTATAGTTATATAATTCTGGATATATACATATATAGGATATATTGGAGACAACTTGATCCACCTTGGAGGAATAAAAAGAAATATTACTAGAGTAACTACAGAATGAGAATTCACTTTTACTGTGTCCACCTTAGTAGTCACTGGAGAATACCTCCAGACAGCTCTTGGGCCAACGTCATGGGAAGGGAAAGGATCATCAGTGAACATACATAAAGGACCCAGGGACAAAGCCAAAGGGGGGTAGGATTGAGAGTGGGAGGTGGGGGTGGGTGGGACTGGGGGAACGTGGTGGTGGGAAAATGGAGACGACTGTATTCAAACATTAATTTAAAAATGATTGAAAAGAAAAAATAAAATAAAAAAAAGCATTTCAAACCCTGTTGGCTTCATCTAATGTACTAGCATAGCTGTGGCACTAACCTTGGCTGGGTAATACCTGAGAGTTTCTCATGTCTAGCACATACTCTGCACCTCTGCTTTCTGCCCTAGTTCATCTTAGATCTTTTGACATGAGGACCTGTAGGAACCTCATGTCTGTCACATGTGTACAATTTGAAAGTATTAAAGAGTTGGTGTCCCATGGAACAGTCTTTTATTCCATGAAGGGAGAAAGTGACAAATAAATGTTTCCCTTCCTCATCTTTGGAGGGCATGGTTCTGAGATACTTTTCCTAATGCTCCTGAACGGGTCTCGGCAGTACTGAGAAGTAGTCACAGAGACCATGATGGCAAACTCAGTAGTGAATCATGCATTAGCTTCCCTCCTTCTCTGTGTCTCTCCTCCAGCCCCACGTTTCTTTACAAACATGCTTTTGTCTTAGACATTGTGATATGTGTATCTAGCAAAGAAAGCATGTGATTGCAAATCCTTATGAAGTTAGAGGGGAAAAAGGCACAGCTACGTCCAGACGAAGTTTTAAAGTAGAAGAATTTGCCTCTCATGTTTGCTCATTTCCCTCTCAAGAATCTTTCTGTACTTATTACTGTGCAGGTCTCTCAAGTTCTCTATATTTTATTTTCTATTTAAAATAATGTGTTTTCAAAGACATGCTGAGTTAAAAGTGAAAAAAAAAATTAGCTGAGTTGTCCAAATATGTAAATCAATAATAGCAGTGTATCATTTCACCAAGACATATTTTGCCTTTTCATAACAAATAGTTGCTAACCCAGAACACGAATTAAATGCTGGATTGTGAAGGCACTGATTTTTGTGAAGAATATAGTTTCAGAGAAAAGATGTCTGTGTGCCATTTAAATAATTTTTGCTCTGAAAAAATGAGAACAAACAGGATAAATTAGCAGTAATTGATTTTTCTTGAATATTTGTATTCATATTTATTGTTAACAAAATTTGATAATGATTATATAGATTTCAAAATTAAGTTAAATTTTGGTCCAATTTTCAAAGCTAACTGGGATAGAATTTGAGTTGTAGAGTAATTTATTAGTGATTTATTACAAATTTAAATTCCTGATTTAAATTTGATACAATAGTGTACATTTTGGAATCTATTTTGGGGAGCATTTAAAAATTAATGTTATTACTAAAACTCTTGTGGCTAAAAGAAATAAATGGAAAATACTGCAATGATCTCTTTGGGGCTGATTTTGTCAAAAGTGCTTTATCAAACTTTTTAACAGCAGTGTTATTGAGAAGTAAATGACTTAGCTATTAACATTATGTGTTGTAGAAAATGATATACAGGTCCATCTGAGAAATGAAATAATTTTATCGTATTTCATAAATGGTTCTCTAACACCTACCTATAACTTAACATTGATGTAAGAGATTTCATTCCTGTGTTTGCCTGAAACTACAATATTAAATTAGTCATTGAAATAGAAAAAATCACATTTGTTTTCTAAATTTTATATTGGTAATTTTTGCTCTGATTTAGTAAAACTGTAAAAGTCTATTTAATTTTTCTCTGAGTGGCCTGTGTTTAACTGTAACTGTTGCTACTACAATGCTATTTCCTTCTAACTTTAATCATTAAAACTGTAAGCACAGTGCTGCACAAACATTTGTGTGGTTTCTTCAATTTGCCTGCACTCTTTAAATTGTTAATTTTTATAATACAGAAAAATTAAGTTAGAAAAACTAAGAATGTGAAAATAAAGTACCTATGTTTGTTCAGCATAATGAGAGTAACTGGTAGAGAACATTCTCTTTCATTGACTTCATTTTTATGGTCACTCATAGCCAAATAATTGTGCCGAACTTTGTAGATGCAAGAGTCTTGCCTTTAAACAAGTAGAAACGACATCAGTGAAATGGTTTGTAATGGAGAAGTGACTAACTTTCACGAAACATAAATAAAGAAGCATTAAGGAAGAGAAATAAACTACAATAGGTTCACGCTTGAGGCCATGGGATGTACCATCTATTTTTTTTTTTTTTTCACTGATCTAAATTTTTTTTTCCATTTGTTAGGTCTAGGTTCTTGAAGCTGTAGGAATTTTAAGGTAACATCAGTTTAGCACTTCATATTTTTCAGGTGTCTTTAGATATTTTGTATATTTTTTCAAAAAGCACAACAATTACATGGCATAATTATGAAAGCTGAGATTCAACTAGATTATGTGACTACACCCAAGGATTCAGCTATTCGCTAACTGGACACAGGATAACTTAACCTCAATGTCTTTGGTTCTTTATGTTATTTGCTTCCTCCTGGCTTATGACTAGAGTCACTTAAAAAAATCTTATTTCCAATGCTTACCATTGCCCTTTTATGAATGCAAAATAAAAAGTTGAATACACTGTAACTTACTGAAGAGCTATCTGTATCACTCTATGCATCTTTTTGCTTAGAAAGTTAAGGAAACTTAGAATTAGGAACTTAATATTTCAGTGGTCTAAAAATTGCTAAATCAATGGGTAAAATAAAGAGAACAGTTATGGTTGAGAGGAGCTGATTCCCTGGTGAGACTAAAACTACCAGAGCCTTTTCAGACTGCGTACACAAACAGGAGTTAAGATATCATGATTCATTTATTATATGATCATGTTCCAAAAATGTGAACAGAATGGAGATATTTATTATTAATAAACATAATGCATGAGATGGTTTGATATAACTTGGAACTAAAATAGCAGTAAGAAAACCAAATGTCAAGACAGAAAAAGACCAGTTAACTACCTCATTTATTAGTAGTTTCATCCTTGTAATTCTTCAGGGCAAAAAACTTGGAGTAATATTTGACTCTTATCTTTCTCTCAGAACTTGCACGCCATCCCTTACCCACTCCTGTAACTTTGTCTTCACAACTGATGCGGAATCCAACGGCTCATCTCCAGTGTCACTAACTGATCCCCAGCTCCAGCATGACTTGCTTGGATTCTGCAGCTATCTGTCACTGTTTCTCTGTTTCAGCCCTTGTCCACTTTAGTCTATTCTAAACCATAGAAGCTTTTAAGAATATGTCAGATAATGTTACTTCAGATCAAAACCTTCCGATGACTTCTTACCTCACTCAGAGTAACACCCAAATTCATTAAAACGGGCTACCGGGTCCTAGATGATACAGCTTGTTGCCCCTCACACAGAGCTCTCCAGCTTACCTTCTGTTCATCTCTCTGTTTACTGAATTCCACCATTCTGTCCTCTTTTCTTCTGGACATATCAGGCACAGTACCCCCTCAGAACCTCAGTGTTCATTGTTTGCTCTGCCGATAATCGTCCTCGCTCATGGGACTTATGACCCCAAATCCTCTTGAATGCTACATTATCACTAAGGGTTAATAAGGATTAAAATTGCAATGCCCCTCTTCAATGCTGCTGATTTTTTTTCTTTATTACCTTTCATCATCACCAACTTATATATAATATACCTTTTACTCATTCATCTTATTTAAGTATCCTTCCTTTGCAAAAATGAATGTAGCCCGGCTGGTGTAGCTCAGTGGATTGAGCGCGGGCTGGGAACCAGATGGTCCCGGTTCGATTCCCAATCGGGGCACATGCCTGGGTTGTGGACCAGGTCCCCAGTGAGGGCCATGTGAGAGGCAACCATACATTGCTCTTTCTCCCTCCCTTCTCCTCTCTCTAAAAATAAATAAATAAAATTCTTTAAAAAAATGAATGTAAATAAATTTTGTTTCTTCAATGCCATGTTTACTACCTGGCACATAGTAGGTGCTCAATAAATATTTGTTGAATGAAACAATGGATTGCATAAGAAAAAGGACTTCAAAGTATTTTGAAGGTAGAACCTTGTCCTCATGACAGAGCACTTAGAAACTGTCAAAGCCTGAACTGAATTCTTTAATAAAACTATATCCACTTTTTGTGAGTGAAGCATCTATAGATGACTCTGCAATGAGGTCTTTTTTTATAGCTAAATCTATGAGTTTACTTTCTTATCATCACCTTTTTTTTTCTTATAGTCACGTCTATTTTTTAATTTTTTAATATATTTTATTGATCATGCTATTACATTTGTCCCATTTTCCCCTCTTTATTTCCCTCTGCCCACAACCCCCCATTCCCTGCCCTTTAGTTTTTGTCCATGGGTCATACATATAAGTTCTTTGGCTTCTACATTTCCTATACTATTCTTAACCTCCCTCTGTCTGTTTTCTACCTACTGTTTATGCTACTTATTCTCTGTACTTTTCCCCCTACTTTCCCTCTCTCACTTCCCTGTTGATATCCCTCCATGTCTTATATAAATCCCTTTAACATTTCATACAATAAAGGCTGTGTGATGATGAACTCCTTGAACTTGACCTTATCTGAGAAGCACTTTATCTGCCCTCCCATTCTAAATGAAAGTTTTGCTGGATAGAGTATTCTTGGAAAGGAAAGGTCCTTGCCTTTCATAACTTAGTATACTTCTTTACAGCCCCTTCTGGCATGAAAGCTCTCTTTTGAGAAATCAGCTGACAGTCTTATGGGAATTCCTTTGTAGGTAACTGTCTCCTTTTCTCTTGCTGCTTCTAGGATTCTCTCCTTATTTTTAATCTTGGGTAACGTAATTGTGATGTGCCTTGGTGTGTTCCTGTTTGGGTCCAACTTCTTTGGGACTCTCGGAGCTTCCTGGACTTCCTGGAAGTCTATTTCCTTCACCAGTTTGGGCAAGTTCTACTTCATTATTTGTTCAAATAAATTTTCAATCCCTTGGTCTTCCTCTTCTCATTCTGGTACCCCTATGACTTGGATGTTGGGATGTTTAAAGATGTCCTGGAGGTTCCTAAGCCTCTCCTCAGTTTTTTGAATTCTTGTTTCTTCATTCTTTTCTGGTTGAATGTTTTTTTCTTTCTTCTGGTCCACACCATTGATTTGAGTCCCAGTTTCCTTCCAATCACTATTGGTTCCCTGTACATTTCCCCTTATTTCTCTTAGCGTACTCTTCATTTTTTCATCTAATTTGTGACCAAATTTCAACCAATCCTGTAAGCGTCCTGATTACCAGTGTTTACTGTGCATCTGATAAGTTGGCTATCTCTCCGCTGCTTTGTTGTATTTTTTCTGGAGTTTTTGATCTCTTCTTTCATTTAGGTCATTTTTTTTTCTCCCCTCCGCAGGCCTGTTTTGTATAGGGGGTGGAGCCTTAGGTGTTCACCAGGGCAGGGTAACCCACTTGGTTGTGTTGTGACACTGCCTGTGGGGGTGGGGCCTGCGAGGGAACAAGGCACTTGCTCAGCTCTCTGACGGCTTTCAGTCACTTCCCCCACCACCCACAGGCAAATTGGGCCCTTCTGTGCTAATTCCCCGGTGGGTGGGCTTGTGTATTTCTAAGTACCTGTGGGTCTCTCCAACGAACTTTCCTGTGGGGCTGGGAGTTCCTCCCGCTGCCGCCTCCACCCCCACAGGTGTTCTCAATAGGTGGTTTGAGGCTCTATTTCCTCATGCTGGGCCCCTGGGCTGTGCGGTCTGCTCCACTCCTCAACTTTTTCTCCCGGTTTATCTGCTCACGAACAAGGGACCGTCCTCTCCTCTGGCCTGGGACCTGCTGGGTCCAGGTCTGCCAGCTGAGGTCCCCTGGCCTGTTTCAGTGTTGCACACCTGGTTTCATCTTTGCACACCCGGCTTCACAAACTGCCGTCTTGCTGCAGGCCTGGCTCTGCCCCACCGGTAAGGTCTGGATGAACGTGTCTTTAATTCTTTGGTTGTCGGACTTCCATAAAGTTTGATTTTCTGTCAGTTCTGGTTGTTTTTTGTTTTTAAATTGTTGTTTTCCGACTTTTGGTTGTGCGAGAAGGCACAGCGTGTCTATCTACTCCTCCATCATTACCGGAATTCTCATTACCTTGTTGTTAATGTGATGAGCCATACTATCACTGTCTGTCACTTCATAGCGATAATATGGATGTAAAGAGTGAAAAATTGAACTGGTAAAATGATAAGTGCAAAGAACTATTCATCTCTAAGCATCTGAAACAATGCCACCTGCATCTAATTTGGGGATTTCTAATTGTGTAGCCTAGTAAAAATCATAGAAACTCTTTAACATTTTTGGTTTTTATGCTATGCAATGGGAATATTGCTCTATTTCATGGGATTTTGGCAGCATTAAAGGGAGAGAGGAGGGAGGGAAGGAAAGAGTAAAGAAGAGAAAGGGAAAGAAAAGAAAGTTGTAAAGCTATGACTATTTATAGCAGCTGGGTTTGGGCACCATTTTGGGGTTTTGGAGAAAATGCCAGGATCAGACACTCTCTGCAAATTGGTGTAAAACATGTTTTCTGCTGCACTGCATTATATTTTCACAGTGGCAGTAACTCAATTGCATTTAGCAACCCAACAATAATTTTTGTTATTAAAAGACTTTGTAGTCATAAGTACAGTCTTATGTATATAGTAGGCCCTTTTATCTATGGTATTTTCCGTGGTCAACCATGGTCCAAAAATATTAAATGGAAGATTTCAGAAATAAACAGTTCATAAGTTATAAATCACACACCACTTCGAGTAACCTGATGAAATCTCATGTCACTACACTCCTATTAGTTACTTAGTAGCCATTGTGATTATCAGATCAACTGTCTTGGTACCTCAGTGCTTGTGTTCAAGGTACCCTTACTTTACTTAATAATGACCTCAGTGTGCAAGAGGGGTGATGCTGGAAATTCAGATATGCCAAAGAGAAGCCACAAAGTGTGTGTATGTATAGGAAACTGTGTAGTATATATAGGGTTCAATACTGTCTGTGGTTGCAGGCATCTGCTGCAAGTCTTGGGATAGATTCCCTATGAGTAAGTAGGGGCTGTAATAGTTACAAAGTCTACTATACTCTGTTCTCACTTGCTTTTCTGCACACATTCAATAAATTCCTTTAATGCTTCCTCTAGTCAGTATTTTCATTTTGATTACCATGCCTTGAAATATTCCCAACATTTCAACTGTTTATTGAACTCAAGGATCTTAAAGCCAATTTATTTCCAGAGAAGCATCCCAACATTGTACAGGGATGCATGCTCAAATGGAGTTTTGATGATTTTTATACGTCTTAAGGAATGTAAATACTTTATGAGAAAACTGCACAATGAAACTTGGGCATTCTTCTCTACTATTTATGACAAATTTTCTCTCTAAATCTGCTTTGTTTTTTGATTACAATAAATTGAATTTTATAGTGCTCTCCAAGTTTTAGTCTTATTTTAAAGGACATTTTGACTTAGGCTTTTTATAGAGAAGCTTCCATAGAGCATTAACGTGAATGTGAAATAGTGAAATCATGTTAGTTCCTATCAGTGATCAAGTATTGCTTCAGCTTTGATTCTTCCCATACATTTTTTCAGCCCATGACTAAGTTTGTCTTTTTTTTTTTCTTTGAAAGGAAGCCATATATATCCTTTACATAATCCCTGACTGCCTTCCCAGTGCTGAGTACAAGGTCTAAAATGACTCTTGTCTTTGGAAGTCATTTCCATGTTTTTTTTCTACTATTTAATATTCGGGATCTTGTCAGGCATTGAAAACATTAATGTTAAATATTATTTCTTTAAATCCTGTCATAATATTAGCTGCCTGCCAATATCATGTGGATGTTTTATTTTAATCACTATTTTCTAGCTACTTCCTAATTACCTTGACTCCATGAATACACCTATGGTGATAGCCTAAACCTTGTTACCATCTAGTATGACTACAAATCAGAAATCTTAAGTTTCAGCTCCCCACTTGCTGAAAACTGTTTTCTTGTCCAGAGTTCTCATACCACAACATACAGTACAACCACTCTACAAAATTTGTTAACTTTCATTTCATTGATCCCATTATCTTCTCAGGGTATAAGAGGGTCTTTCTTATTTCAGTTTTCTAGACTGCTTAAAACCTATTATTTATCCCCTGAAGCACAAGCACAATCTCACTCATCGTGTTCAAATCTCTCCTCTGTTCCTTCTGCTATACCTGTCTAACTGAGGTGGGGTGGTTAGGGGGGTGAGAAAGAGAGAGAAGAAAATAAAAAAGTGGGTGATCAATGGACAAAAAGCAGGACAACTACTGAGCAACAACAAATCAAAAAATAACCCTGGCTGGTGTGGCTCAGTGGATTGAGCACTGCCTGTGAACCAAAGGGTCACTGGTTTGATTCCCAGTCAGGGCACATGCCTGGGTTGTAGGCCAGGTCAGGTCCCCAGTAGGGAAGCATGAGAGGCAACCACACAGTGATGTTTCTCTTCTTTCCTTTCCCTCTGTCTAAAAATAAATAATAACATTGATTAAAAATATTTTAAAAAATAAAAAAAGAAAAATAAAGGAGCTATGCTACCTGGAATCAATCTCTAAAGTTTTTTAAAAATTATTTCCATTTTTTGACATAACTATTATATTATTTAAGATGTACAATAATGATTAGACATTTACATAATTTATGAAGTGATCACCCTGATAAATGTAGTACCCCATACGTAGTTATTACAATAGTATTGAATATATTCCCTATACTGTACTTTATACATCCCCATGAAAGTTTTTATATCTACTAATCTTTACATCTTCAATAAATCTTAATACTTGTGTTTACTACTTCTAAATTTCCTAATCTCAAATCAGATTAGAGGCCTCAGTTACGTGCACTGTAGCCAATGGAAACAGAGGGAATCCAAGGTCCTTTATCTTAAAAGCATTACCTCTTGTTATTCTTATCTCGGTGGTAGACTTACCTACCCAGTCACCTGTAGCTAGAATGTGGGGAGGCAATCTAAATCCTATGAGTCCCAAAACATTACCTCATTCATGAAATTCTAATAATATTTGTATTCACGTCTTTCTTCAGTTTGTCTTGTCTTTTCCCTCCAGGCTTCTACCGCTTGCCTATTTCAACTTAACATATCTTATCTAGGTTATTGTAAAAGTCTTTGAAGTGGTTTCTTTGCCTCTAGTCTCGCTGCTTTATCGCCAATGCATTCCTAACTATATTTCTCTTCTGCTTAAAAGTAATCAGGTGCCTCCTGTATTGCCTTTGAGACTGAGCTAAGAGTGCCTTTTTTATACCTGTATGATAGTTTCATCTGTATCATAGAACCAACTACATTATATTGTTATTTTATTTTATAGAATACCTTATTCCCACTAAATATAAGTTCCTTCAAAGCTACAGTTATGTCAGTTCAGTTGTATGCTAGTAACAGAACTTCTGAAAAAAAGTGTTGCTTGATAAGTACTTGATAAATAGAATAAATCATCCAGATAACTAAAAGCAAAAATCAACCAACTTTTATAGCAAGATATAAAATAAAGTGGTAACTCACAAAATTTTAGTAATATCTGTATAAATATGAAAATACAATGCATATTCAAAATATTATGCTCTAGCACTGAGTACTTAAGCTTACGTATTTCTATATTGGTTGATGGTTTTGTATAGGTCAGGGGTAAATTTTGCTTTCTTCAACATATAGACAAAACTAGTCACAAAGGTGTTCACTTGACCCTGAAAATATTTGCTGTGTCAGTTTATATCACTATCAAAAATGTTTATTATGAAAAGAATGCAGTGGCAATGTTTATAAATTCTGAGTTTCTGTTTTCTTCATGTTTTCTCATTTTCCATGTAAACACACACTGGTAATTTCATGGACCCCCCTACCAACATTGTCTACCTGCCCCTCACAGGATATGGGGGTCAATAAGTGATTATTGCCTAAGTTAAAAGTGATTATACAATTATAATTTTGCTTCAAAAATCTAACTTCTTGATCAATTCTGAAGCACTGACATGTAGCCTTATTCTAATTCATTAAGAATAAGAATAAGAATTAGATAATTCCTGGCTGACTCCCAGTGGTGGCTAGTCAGGAATTATTCACCCCCCTCCCAGGATAGGGTCCCTTTTTAATAAAGGGTTAATAGTAAAACCTATGGTGGGTAGCCCATAGACCACCAAAAAGTACAATGCACTTCTAAGTTAACAGGTAACATCAGGCAGTTATCCATACTCTGTACATTCATTAACCTCCTTCCTGGGGGCATGACATTTACCTCTGGATGGTATCCTGCTTTTTGGGTAGTCAGCCAAGTCTGAGGCTACAGAGAGTCAAACAGTCTCAGAAGCTTAAACAGGGAGTCCAACATTTCCCAGATGCCATGTTGCATCTCTGAGTTCCTCCTATAAGTTTCATCTTTTTAATCAATGGCTCCAAACAATTCTGACAGCCCCCACCCCAAACCAAAGGACATTTGACAATGTGTGGAGACATTCCGGTTGTCACAACTGGAGGAAGGAGCCTGGAGCTACTGGACTCTAGTGGATGGAGGCCGGAGGCAGTATGGACATCTGCCACGCACAGGACGGCCCCCAGCAACAACGTCCAAATGTTCAATGAGACATTCAGCAAAGCTCCAAATGTCAACCCTGGAACTGGGAAACCCTGGTTAAGACATTATTTTATATTACAAAATACTTAAATAGAGAAAATTATATTTCATTAATGCATTTATTTACCAAACACTTAATACTGGTTTGTGTCATAGAACATTGTATTAGGTGCTGTTCGAAACAAAAGAATCAGTTCTATAAGAAACCTGCTTTCACAGGCTCATCAAGAAAAAAAGAGAGAGGACCCAAATAAACACAATCAGAAATGAAAGAGGTGAAATTACAACTGATGCCACAGAAATACAAAGGATTGTAAGAAACTACTATGAAGAACTGTATGCCAAGAAATTTGAAAAACTAGGTGAAATGGACGAATTTCTAGAAAAATATAATCTTCCAAAACTCAATAAAGAAGAAGCAGAAAGCCTGAACCAACCAATAACAGCAGATGAAATTGAAGCAGTAATCAAAAAACTCCTGACACTCAAAAGCCCTGGACCAGACAGTTTCACAGGAGAATTCTACAAATCATTTGAGAAAGAGCTAACCCGTATCCTTCAAAGACTATTCAAAAAAATCCAAAATGATGCAAGACTCCCAAACTCTTTTTATGAAGCCAGCATCATCCTAATCCCCAAACCAGATAAAGACACAACAAAGAAAGAAAACTTCAGGCCAATATCGCTGATGAACATAGACGCTAAAGACGCGTTCAGAGAGCTTATAGTCTAATTTAATGAGTTAAAAGACTTATACATATATGATTATTCTATTTTACTTATCTAATATCTATCATGTATAATTTAGTTATCTCATAGACCTTATATATATATATATACACACATTTCTAGAAATATAAATAAATAATAAAGATAAAATTATAGTTACTGAGGAAGAACATTTTGAAATTATATAGAAGCTCAAATAATCATTTCAATCTAAGTAATAATCTACAAAAACCTTGGAAAGAAGCTTTACTTTTTTTTTTTAAGGGGTTAGTAAGACTTAGACATGTTAATTCAGGGGTAAGTAATTTCCAAATTCAATAATAAGAACTGTGAAATCTTTCTCTATTCTTATATTCTTACTTCTTTTCTCTATCTCCACTTACTTTTCAATTTCATTGGTACTTCTTGTGCTACTTAAGATGATTAAGTGACAATCTCAAATGGGATCAATTTAATTGAAATTATTCAGTAAGTATTATTTTTAAACATACTGTTAGACTCAGGAAATACAACTGTGAATCTTTTGAAAATGTTTAGATAGCTATATGTGTATATTTTTATCCATATCCATATGTGTAAATGTTCATGGACTCAGAGATGAATGAGCAATTAATTCATTTCATGAGAGGACATGAGAGACAAACACCCAGAAAAGGCAAAATTTGAGCTGGATGTTGTCGAATGAATATAAATTCAAAGACAAAAGGAACTACAGAAGGCACCATAGTGTATGAGCAAAAGGAGTGATGTGAATATATTTGGTTTTTTGTTTTTTTTTTTGAGATGATGCTGGATAAATATCTTGGGATCAGGGAGTAAAAGACCTATGGCCGTATTTAATTCAGCTGTGTACTTTATGTATAAAATTTTATTAAATATTTAGCTGAATTAACAACAACATTACCCAATACAAATGTGGCATTTTATTTTCTTTCAAATTCGGAGTCAGGTAATATCACATTTAGCACTCCATTTTATGTGAGTGTATGTGAAGGAGGCAATTGTTTTTCTCTTTTGTTTTTCTTATTTTTAATAATTAACTTTTCTGCATTTACTTTCTCTGTCCACCTGTCTGAGGCTCCCTTTTAGACTGAGATCCTCCCATGCTTCAGATTAAGTCCAATCCCTGATATCTCTTTGTTTGACACTTGGCACAGGCCTGAGACACAGTGTTGTGTGATCACAGCAAGAACTAGGCGATCGGGAGATGATCAAGGACCTGGCAGCAATAATTGGACAACTTTATATTTTGAGTGGTAAAAGTTTGCAGTAAGCTTCATTTCTTATTATTTCCTTTAAAGCTTATTCTCAGAGCATATGGAAATTTTATATATCATAGAAAATTAGGAAGTGGCCTAGACTCTTGGCTCTCACTTATTCCTCAGGTCTAATCAGTCATTGCATCCCAAAGAGTCTTCCTTCTCGGTCTAATTTAACGGTCTCCCCATTCCCATGTCAAGCTCTCTGTTCATGGCTTCTCTAACAGTGTGCCACCAGTGACCTGCACTAGAGTTTCATTTTTAATGCTTCAGAGGAGAATTGGAATGCAGATTAATCCCTTTGCTTCCTTACTTAAAACTTTTCATGGTCCTCAGTAACTGTGGGATAAAATTCAAACTTCTTAGAGAGATGTACAAGGGCTTTCAAGTCCTAGTTCTAGCCTTGTTGCCAACCACATACTTTGGTCTTGTCCTAACAGGAACACCCTGCGTACGTATGGAACAGAGACAGCTTCTGCATACGCAATGCCATTAAAGCTTACAGCAGACAGACAATTCCTTCAAGGGAAGACTCACCACCCAGCTGTTAGGAATGTCAGCAGCCTACGGTGACTCAATAAGACTATGGTACTAGGGCCTGTTCACTTCTGCCTAATGCAGGACTCCCTAACTAAGAATCTTTGCTCCAGATCTGCATGTTGGGCTGTCCAAGATTTTGTCAGGTTGGTGTTGCAGTCAATTCCCCCTGCTGGATCCTGAATCCCTGCTTTCCTTCCACAAGACTAACTCTCCAATAGACTGTTTGTACTCTTAACTCCATCTCAATTTCCATTTCCCAGAGGAACCTACTGCTACAAGATTCTGCTACAGGGCCCTATCCTGTACGAGGTGTCCCTCAGCTAAGAATACCTACTGACTGTCTTTTTCATGGAGTTTTATCTTGTCTACCCAGACTTTCCCTTTAAACTGAACTGCAACAGTTCCTTTCTCCACCTTCATGTTTTCTCTCATTGAACTATAAGAGAGGACATACAGATGGCCCAGAGACATATGAAAAGATGCTCAGCATCACTAGCCATCAGAGAGATGCAAATTAAAACCACGATGAGATACCACTTCACACTGGTCAGAATGGCCATCAGAAACAAATCAACAAACAAGTGTTGGAGAGGATGAGGAGAAAAGGGAACCCTAGTCCACTGTTGGTGGGAATGCAGACTGGTGCAGCCACAGTGGAAAATAGTATGGAATATCTTCAGAAAACTAAAAATGGAACTGCCTTTCGACCCAGCAATTCCACTGCTGGGACTGTACCTTAAGAATCCAGAAACAATAATCCAAAAGAACCTATGTACCCCAATGTTTATAGCAGCACA
Source organism: Micronycteris hirsuta (assembly GCA_004026765.1). Classification (NCBI taxonomy): domain Eukaryota; kingdom Metazoa; phylum Chordata; class Mammalia; order Chiroptera; family Phyllostomidae; genus Micronycteris; species Micronycteris hirsuta. The sequence goes on along the minus strand of PVJI01009752.1, from coordinate 39,732 downwards.
GTTTACAATAGCCAAGTGCTGGAAGCAACCTAAGTGCCCATCAGTAAATGAGTGAATCAAACAACTATTGTTTACACAATGGAATACTACGCAGCAGAGGGAAAGAAGGATCTCCTACCCTTTGCAACAGCATGGATGGATCTCCAGAGCATTATGCTAAGTGAAATAAGACAGGCAGTGAAAGACAAATACCATATGATCTCACCTGTAAGTGGAACCTAATCAACAAAACAAACAAGGAAGCAAAATATAACCAGAGACACTGAAATTAAGAACAATCTGACAGTAACAAGAGCAGAGATGGGAAGGGATAATCAGGAGAAAGGGGGAAGGTTTTTCAGGAACAACTATAAAGGACACATGGAGAAAACCAAGTGGGATGGAATCAGGGCAGGGAGGTGGTCTAGCTGGGGTAGGGGGAGAATGAAGACAAGTGTACTTGAACAACAACAACCACGAAAAAGAAAGAGTTCATTTACTTGTATTTTCCCAATACCTAGTCTTTCCAAGGACGTCCCCCAGGCCTGATTAGACTCTCTGACTTTAGTGCCTACAATTATACTGACAGATTAATGCAATTACTGATTAAACAGTTTTAATTTATTGTTTATTAAGTGAAATGCCTGGGAAGGTGCTAAACATATAGATGTAAAAAAGTGAAATTGTTTTTGCCCTCATTCACTATACATACATATGGAAAAACTAATCATACAATTATTTATCTTTACTAGAATGACAAATACAAAAGAGAAAGTGAGAGGATTATAGGGATATAAAGCAGTGTGGACCTGACATTGTCTGAAGGTTTGGAAAATTGCTTTGAGGAAATGTTATATAATGTGAATTCTGAAGACTGAGTAGGAATTAATTAAGTGAAGTAGGAGGGAATATAATAAATGTTTATTGACTGAATAAAATACTGTAGTTTATGACTATAAAGCTACACTCCAGAGACAAGTACAATAGTTTTTATTAGCCACATCAGATCTTTCTATCTTTATTGTGACCAATTACATTTAATATATTTTTTCTTCCAAGAAACATCTTTTATTTACATCTTAACTACCATCTCCATAAAACTATTTAAATGTACTTCTCTAGTTGTAAATTTGGAATCTCAAGTGTCATGAGCTGATGGTTTGAGAGCCTCTATGAGCCAAATGGAGTCTTAAAGTGACTATATTCCATGATTTTTACATGTCAATTACTTTAAAACTCTTTAATAAAACCATCAAAACAAGTATTTTCCAACAGGATTGATTCTTATTATGTGTCATTTATAGCAGAAAGCCAAGATTGTATATTCTATATCCTGGAAACAGAACCTTCCATTATAATGGCATTTCTATAAAATATATAAAATAAAAGGTTCCTTCTAAGCCTCTCCTGCCAGTTCATAGAAGTTACTCAGTAGCTATTTGTTTAACTGAAGACAAATTAACTGCTGAAATGTAATAATAATGATGATGATAATAATAATAATAATAATAATAATAATAATAATGCTGAGGGGGGAAAGCTTCTAGAAATTTGAGAGGGTAAGTTAAAAGATGCGAAATAGCTGGCTGAATCAATTCTTTTATTTCGTCACCATGTTGTTGGCTAGCCCCATACAGACACAATCTATCTCTATCGTTTCCATTTTCACTTCAGCCATTATGCCTCGTTAGCCTTGGGATAGAGAAAAGGCTACTACAAAATAAAGCTTAGATCAATCATTCCCTTATAGGCTAAAGCAAGCAAAATCAATCACTGTCCATTCAAGTGGTTCTCAGCTATTGACTTTAAACTTTCCTGATCTAGAGGTAACTGTACTGTTTACTGCACTGAACTTGAATGTTTGTGCTTGAGCATATTACTTAGCTGTCTTTAGAGAATATACACTGATATGTATATCAGTGTATAATTATATATATATATATATATATATATATATATATATATATATAAATTTCTTATGTCTATTGATGAAGGTTGGAGATCTTTAACCTATAATAGGAAACCTGATAATACTACTACCCTAAAGCATTTTTGAATAGCTCTTACATAGAAACTCCTAATTTTCTGAAGAATTTGTAGCTTTCAGTTTCAAATTTCATAGTATATTGGTTTTTAAAGTTCTGTATATTAACTATTTTCATATCTACATAATGGGAAATTAGTCATAAGCCATGAGGATACATATTTTATTTTTTATTTTTTTTAAGATTTTATTTATTTTCAGAGAGAGGGGAAGGGAGGGAGAAAGAGAGGGAGAGAAACAGCAATGTATGGTTGCTCCTCACATGGCCCTCATTGGGGACCTGGCTCGCAACCCAGGCATGTGCCCCGACTGGGAATTGAACCGGGACCCTCTGGTTCCCAGCCCATGCTCAATCCATTGAACTACACCAGCCAGGCGAGGATACATTTTTTAAAATGTGAAAATATATTATTTGTGTTGTTGATACTTATTATTAAAACTTCACTTTTCCAACAATCATTATTAGTAAATCTAGTAGTTGATTATTGTTCCAAAATATTCATCATATAAAGAATTATATAGAATATCTTCCTATGCACATAGCAAGTAGTAGGCACTATAAGATTAAAACTTGTTTCTCAAATATGTTGTTTGCTTAGAAGCAGAGGCAATTGACAGGTGTCTGCATAAAGTCACATGCATTTTTACATGGTCTTAAAAGGTAGCCAACACCCTGACTTTCCAATTAAAACCCACAGATTTGAAATAGAGTAAATTCAGGAATGACTGTGAGTATGTCTTCCTAAAAACAAAGTGTCTAGGAAAAAAAAGTGATTCAACTCATTAATTAAACATTTGGTCAATTGAAAGCTAAATGTGTAGTGATCGGTCAAAGTTGAGTTCTGTTCATTGTTGGCATGTCATTGCCCCCATGTAGCCACATCACGGCAAGCTCTAGGAAAATTTGAAAAATCTGTAATCCTGTCCTCTTTGACCTTCTTAGCTCTCTTTTGAGTGACTATATTTTGTCTAACTTTTACTGGATCTATCACTATGTGACACAAATGTACTGAATAATTTATAATTAAATAAATTAATAATCATATAACTAATATTATAGTTATTTTACTAATAAACTACTCACTTTTATTAAATACTTTGCTACGTACTTTACATATAGACATAATCTTATCCCCTGTAACTAACCTCGGAAACATGTATGTTCTATGTTCATACCCATTTAACAGATTGGAGAAAAAACAGGCTAGGAGAAATTGATGAATTTACCTATGTTTCAAAACTAGTATGTGGTCTGACAGTCAGGTTGACTTCATAGGCATGAATATCACAGGTCTTCACTCTGGAAAACAAACAATTAAATAAACAAATCATCATGGCAGCAAGTAAAGCAGTAAAAGCTGGTAGCTGTCCTCATTCCATTAGCAAAAACGAGTTGTTGGCAGACAAAATTGTGCCTATTAAAATCAGAAAAGTATACAAATTTGTTTCTAAAAAATAACATTATAAGGATAAAATTGTATTTTGACAATGTTGATTCACTAAATCTTTGAATGAGAAACTGCTTCTTGAGCTTTAGTTTTATAGTTCAAATTGCTTTATCTCCAATATATTTATTCTCTGTTCAAATAATGAAATGTCTAAATAATTTCAAGCACTGAAAATAATAAAAGAAAAAGTGAATGCCCCAGCTGCCTACAGGCCACATGAAAACCGTAGTAGAGGTGTGGTCTTAGATTGGAAACCAGGATGCAAGAGGCAATAACAAAGCAAAAACAAATAAAATTGTAAAGCTGAATTTTCAGCTCATGATGAGAATCTTTGCCAGTTAAATTATGAAATTAAAAATGATATTTATCTAATTGACTTGAAAACCATCAAAAATATTCAACATTATCAAGCTAAAGGTAACTTTTAATGTTTTGACCCCATAGTGTAATTTTCTCTGAGAACACAAGGCAAGAAAAATAATATTTTGATTCATTCATTTGGGCCATGTTTCTTTATCTCCTCATTTTGGCAGCCTCCCTGTGTTTGTGTCTATGTATTAGGTAGATCTGCTATGACTTCCTGTCTTGCTAGTGTGACCTAATGTAGTAGGTGTTCTGTAGGTTCCAGTGGTACAGATTCCCTATCACTCAAGCTGGGTACTTCAGGTGTGCCCTCTGTGTGGTCTGATAACACCCTCTTCTTATAGTTGAGCCTTGATTGCTGTTGGTAGGTCAATGAGAGGGATTTACTCAGGTCAGTTAGCTGCAAGGACTGGCTGTGACCACTGACCACCAACCTCCACCTTCCGTGAAGGATAAGCTGTGTGGGGGCAAGGTAATGGTGCTCTGACATGGTCTGTAGCTTTCCACTGGGTGCACAGGCTCTGGGGTTTCCATAGTGGTGCAGGCCAGGGTAAGACCCCATCTGTGTTCTGCTCAGGGCCACCGTGCACGAGCTACAGTGCAATCTGTGGATGGCTGCTACTTCTGCTAGGCTTGGATATTCCCAGGAGTAGTCAAGCTGTGAACCCAGACTGGCTGCTGCTAGTGCTGGGCCTGAGGCCACTTAACAAGAGGTATGGAAGTTAGGAGCTCACTAAGGATGGCTTCTGCTTATTTGAGACAATTTAGGAAAATGTGAATCATGAGCCAAGACCAGTCATTCATACGGAAAAGCCACTGTTAATAGCTTGAATGGACCTGTGAGTTGGGTGGGGTGGAGCCTCAAGGGATCTCCAGGACAGTGCAAAGAGTGTTAGCCAGGTTGATGGAGTCTCAGATATGACACCGGCCTGGCAGCTCTGTGGATCTGTTGGGCAGGACTCAGAAAAGGTATAGTGGGCTTTGCCTGCCTTTCTGTCTGGGAGAAAGCTGTCTCTGAGCTCTGGCCTTGATGCCAGATACTTCAGTTCTTCCTTGAATGTCACTGGTGCCTTTCAAGCTGCTACCTCAGTGCTGGAGCTCAGAAGAATTGAGTCTGAGTAAGTCTGTGAGCAGATTCTTTAAGAGGAACTGCATAGACTCCAGCAGTTCCTCCACTGACTCAGTCCTCGCTGGTCTTTGCAGTCAAAAGTTATGGGGAATTTTCTTTCTGGCACTAGAATCCTGGGCTGGAGGACCTGGTGTGAGGCTGGGACTCCTTGCTCCTGAGATATCCCTCCCAAATTATTATCTACCACATGTGACTGTGGTACCAGCCCATTCCACATCTCTGCTCCTCCTAGTAGTCTGGATCATGTGGTTTCTTTACTTCCATAGTTGTCAGACTTTCATTCAATTCAGTTTCTGATGGTTCTGAGTGATGGTCATTCTGTAGTTTACTTGTAATTTTCATGTGGTTGTGCAAGGAGGTGAGCCGTGTTTACCAATTCCTCCATCTTGATACGAAAAAGAAAATCAAAATTATAATCAATAAAACTGCAATAAATACAAATCTATCAACAACTGAATCTAAACTAAGCAGACAAGAAGAACAGAGAAAGAATCATGGATAGGGAGAATGGTTTTAGGATGACCAGATGGAAAGGGGTTTGGGGGGCATGGTTAAAGAGGTGTGGGGATTAAGCAGTACAAATTGGTAGTTTACAGAATAGCCGTGGGGATGTAAAGTACAGTAGAGGAAATGGAGTACTTATAGGCATGACCAGTGGACATGGACAAAGGTGTGGGGATTGCCTGAGGGAGTGGGATGTACTGGGTGTAGGGGGGACAAAAGGGGGAAAACTGGGACAACTGTAAGAGCATAATAAATAAAGTATAATTAAAAAATATAGTGTTCTTCAAATGCTCTCAAATGTACATACTCACCCACAAATCCAATAAAATGATCCTTCAACAGCCATTGGTAGACCAAAGGGGAGAGGGGACACTGGATGGAAGAAGGTGAGGGGATTAGACAAAGATCAAATATGCATCACCCATAGATGACAATGTGGTAATACAGGGAAGCGGGGAGGAGGTTCGGTGGAGGTGGGCAAGGGGTGTCAGGGAAAGGAAGACGTCAGTAATAGTGTCAGCAATAAAAATAAAGTTAAGAAAAGCAGTACACTAAATAGAGCGAGCCCCTCCAGTCGCTCTGCCCCTTTGCAAAACTGTTTCTGTCCCAAAGCGTGTTAAAAGAGGAATCACATTTATTGCATTTCTTTGCAAATGGTAATAGGAAGTTCATAGATGTTATAGTGTGAGTGAAATAAAATGTAGAGTGAAGAAGACAGAACTCGTGTCCACATTTGTAAAACCCCGAAGACTGAAGAACATAGAAAAATGACAAGTGTAGATATAGAGTTGTGAAAATATTAATGATGTTTAAAATATGAAGAAAAAATACAAACACAAAGTGTCATATCAAATTATATTCATTTGTATTTCTATATTTAGCCAAATTTTCAGACCAAGAATATTTTTATCACTTCTGTACCTTTGATATACTCATGCCACTCATATTTTAATTTTCTTCCAATTACACTGTATTTACTAAGAAACTGTTTTATCTATTTTTAAAAGATTTTATTTATTTATTTTCAAAGAGAAAGGAAGGGAAGGAGAAAGAGAAGGAGAGAAACATCGATGTGTGGTTGCCTCTTACATGGCCCTCACTGGGGACCTGGCCTGCAACCCAGGCATGTGCCCTGACTGGGAATCGAACTGGCGACCCTTTGGTTCCCAGCCTGCGCTCAATCCACTGAGCTAACCAGCCAGGCTGTTTTATCTTTTATATTATCCCTGGACAATCAGAATTATATATATATATATATATATATGTTAAACAAACAAAATTAAATGTAAAACATGTTATCACAATACCAGAGGTTTCTTAAACATGAAGTTTGTCCATAAAGTATCCAGCCATGTACTATGAAAAATAGAAACATTTACTGAAGAAGACATAAGATACACAACACATTGTACACAGGACAATGACGCCTCAGTCCCCTTCAATGTAGACACCTTGGGACCTTACCTAGTTTTCCTAGTTGCCATCAGCTGTCCCATCATATCTTTCCGAATCTCATCAAAGCCATGAAATCTCTTTCCTTTCAAAGGTGATTTTAGCTTTGGGAGAAGCCGGAAGTCACAGGGCACCAAATCCGGGCCATAGAGGGGCTCAGTCACCTGGGTGATTTGATGTTTCACCAAAAAGCTCTACAGGAGACGTCATGCCTGAGCAGGCACATTATCCTGATGAAGCTATCAGTCGCCAGTTGCCCATATGGAAACACTTGACCATTTATAATGAAAGAAATTGGCCTACAATCACTGTTGTCATTGCAAGAAAAGAAAGAGTAAATGCAGAAGCAACTAAATACTTTCGTTGTTTGTTAAATGCAAATTTTATGAAGCCCCGTGAGGAAGAATGTCTTAACAGTATATTCAGCAAAAGTTGTAGTATGTTCTGGACTCCACCTTAAGTGGCAGGTGTCCAGAGGCAAATCTTCCCTGGTTAATGCTCTAGTCATTATTTTACAAAAATTAGAGTGCCATATACCTGAAAGGAAACCCTTGTGCATTGTTCAGTGGGAATGCAGACTGGTGCAGCCACTGTGACTGTGGAAAACAGTATGGAATTTCCTCAAAAAATAAAAATGGAACCCACCTTTTGACCTGGTAATTCTATTGCTAGGAGTATACTCTAAGAATTCCAAAACACCAATTCAAAAGAACCTATGCACCCCAATGTTCATAGCAGTATTATTTACAACAGCCAAGTGCTAGAAGCAACCTAAGTGCCCATGAGTAAACAAGTGGATCAAACAACTATGGTACATTTACACAACAGAATTCTATGCAGTAGAAAGAAAGAAGGAGCTCCTATCCTTTGTGACAGCATGGATGGAACTGGAGAGCATGATGCTAAGTAAAATAAGCCAGGTGGTGAAAGATAAATACCATATGATCTCACCTGTAAGTGGAACCAAATCAACAAAACAAACAAGCAAGCAAAATATAACTGAAGACATTGAAATAAAGAACAAACTGACAATAGCCAGAGGCGAGAAGGGGATAATGGAGGGAAAAGCAGGGGAGTCATCAAAGAACATGTATAAAGGATACATAGACAAAGCCAAAGGGAGGAAAAATCGAGGGTGGGAGGTGGGGATGAGGAGGAGTGGTGAGGAGAAAATGGAGGCAACTGTACTTGAAGAACAATAAAAAAATAATGTCATAAAATACATAAAACTCTTTCATTTTGCATAACTCATATTTTGGTCTCTAATTTCTGCAACTAAACCATTGTTGGGAAACATTTATATTGCTTTCAGTCTTTAGATATTATAAATAATGTTATAATGAATAGAAAATTAAAAAATTCCAGGAAACTCTACTGTAGAAACTACAGTTATAATTTAGGTTGATTTTCCAAAATGCCCTACAAAGACATTATATTAATTTATATACCAAATAATGATATTTGAGAATGACTCTTCCCATACAAACTCAATAAAAAGAAGTGTTATCAAGCTTCCTTATCTCTGCCAACATGAAAAATTTAAAAAATGATAAAATTCTGATATGTATTTCTTATATTAAAGTGAGATTGAGTACTTTTAACATGTACTAAGGAATTTTGTGGTACTTTATTTATATTCTCTGTTTTATTTCTATTTAGTTTTAAGATATTTTATCTATTTTTATTTTAAATAATCTTTTATGGATTGGGAAAAGTGGCCATTTTTCTTCTGTGATATAAACTGTACAATAATTTCTCCTGTGGTCATTTACCTTTACCTGTAATAGCTTTTGCTTTGCAGAATGTATATGTTCATGTAGTTTGATAAAAAAAAAATGTCTCTTGGGATTGCATTAAAATTACAAAGATTCTACATACTATAATATTGAAAAGAGTTTAAAAAGTAATTTTCCTACATACTTGCTTACTGCTTTTATGGCTTCAATTTTCACATTATAAATATTTGATTAATGTATTATATATCCCAATATAAAATAAGAGATGGGTCCAACTGCATTTATTTTTTCCAATGGTGAGCCTCTTACTCATAAAATGCTTATAAGCAAAAAGAATATTGTCATTCTTTACAAAATGAACTAGTTAAAAAAAATAGCCTTCACACATTGAAAATGTAAATATTTGAAAACATACCTCATTATAATAAGAACCCCAAAGATAAGGGGATTTCATATAAAGGTAGATAATATGTTTCTAATTCTATAAGACAGTGTGACAGGAATAAGTGGAAAGGTGTACAATGGTTCTGGGCAGGTAATTAAACATTAAAAAAATATTAATTTTCACCAAAGCAATACTAATAAATAAACATGATCTCAAGAAATTTACAACTAGAAAGGTCTCTATGGAAAAATAAATAAGTATAACAAATAAAAATCTGTAAAAGAAGGATGATATGACTTATCAAGATATTAAAGCAAGCTGGGACTATGCTATGGAACAATAATAAATAAAACAGTATGGCATTGTCATGTAACTAGATAGTTCGATGGAACAAATTCAGAATATTGAATAGTCCCAGAATCCTCTACAGAATTTTAAAATATGAGAAAAGTGACAACTTGATTTGTGAAGACAAATAGATTATTCTATGTCAGACTCCTTTTCAGGGGCATGTCATTTCAGAATTTTTATATTGGTATATTTTTATGAATTTTAAAACTGATTTTTCTCTTTTGGTGGATATCAATTCCATAAACAGTTTTGAGCTATAACTAAGTACACTGTGTTGTGTTAGAAATTATTGGAGACACAAAAATTAGATATGCTATCTATGCAGTGAAAACCTTTCTTGTTTAAGTAGCTAAGAATTGCAAAATCTCGGGAATTTAAACATACATTTATCAGAATTCCAAAGGTCTTCTTTTGGCCAAAGCCAAAAGCCATTTATATGAATTTATGGTATCCGTTGTCAGAGCTGCATTTGATGCAATTGAATACTCCTTCCCTCTTTCCTTTATTTTTTAAAATGATGACTAAATACTCATCACATAAAATTTACTATGCAAACCACTTTTAACTGTGCAGCTTTGGGGCATTAAGTACATTCATGTTATAATGAAACTATCACCTTAGCTATCTACAGAACTTTTTCTCCTTTCCAAGCTTAAAGTCTGCACTTACTAAATGTTAACTTTTATTCTCCAACTACTCCCCGTTTCTAGCAATCACCATTCTAATTTCTATCTCTATAAATTGACTACCCTAGGTATCTCAATGAGTAGAATTACACAATATTTTCCCTTTTGTGTCTGGCTTATTTCACTTAGCATAATGTCTTTTAGGTGTCAGAATTATCTCCTTTTTAAGCCTGAAAAATATCTCAGTGTATGTATCTATCACATTTTGTTTATCTATTCATCAGTAAGTGGGTACGTGAGTAATTTCCACATTTGGACTCTTGTCAATAATGTTGCTATGACAATGAGTGTACAGATATGTCTTTGAGTCCCTGGTTTAAATTCTTGATGTTATAATTAGAAGCAGAATTCTTTATCATATAATAACTATATTTTTAATATTTTTAGGAACTTTCCCAGTAACTGCAATATTTCACATTTTAACTTGCAGTGCACAAAAGTTCCCATTTCTCCTCATCCATGTCAGCACTTGCTCTTTTGCTTTTTTTGGATAATAGCCATAAAAAGGGGTATAAAATAGTATCTCATGACGGTTTTAGTTCTTATTTCCTTAATGTTAGTGATATTGAGCATAATTTTACGTACTTATTGCCTGTGTGTATAATTCCTGTAGACAAATATCTACTTAAATCATTTGTCTATATTTAACTTGGGTTGTTTCATTTATTTGTTGTTAAGTTATAGGACTTCTTTACTTATTCTGAATATTAATCCCTTATCATATATATGATTTGCAAATATTTTCTCCCATTCCATGAGCTGCCTTTTTACTCTGTTGATAGTGTTTTTTGATACATAAAACTTTTTCAATTTTAATGAAGTTCAATTTATTATTTTTTCTTTTGTTGTCTGTGTTTTTGGTGTCATATTCAAGAAACCACTGCCAAATGTAATATCATGAAGCTTTCCCATTATATTTTCTTCTAAGAGTTTTGTAGTTTTAGCTCTTAAATTTAGATCTTTATGTACTGGTAACATTTTGAATTATCAATTTCTTGTCATTTAATAATCCTTATAATATCTCACAGTGCTTCTTGCCACTAAAATTGAGCCTATTGTATGATATCTCTCTTTAAGTTGTATTTGCCTGATAAATGTCTCTCTTCATTAATTTTTTAAAAAGATTTTATTTATTTATTTTCAGAGAGGGGAAGGGAGGGACAAAGAGAGGGAGAGGAATACGATGTGTGGTTGCCTCTAGAGCACCCTCTACTGGGGAGCTGGCATGCAACCCAGGTATGTGCCCTGGACTGGCAGTAAAACTGGTGACTCTGGTTTGCAGGCTGGCACTCAATCCACTGAGCCACACCAGTTGTGATTCTCTTCATTAATTTTTACTTGTTTATGTTATAATATTTTAAAGTTTTCTTTATAGGAAACATTGAAATTTTATGGGATTTATTCCATATTTTAATATGGAATCCATATTTTAATGGATTTGTAATTTTAAATTTAATCTTAAATTTCTTAATTTTTAGAGGAAAAATTAGAAAGTTTTTTCTCCTATTGACTCAAAAATATACATTGCATTTCTACTTTTAATACTTACCTTTAAGCTTCTATGCATCAATTATCCCCTGATATTACCCCAAAATATTTAATGAGCTCCTAGTATTTGGTGACATCCTTATAGGTGCTGAGTATACAGTAGTAAATAAACCAGAAACAAATTTTAGTACAAAATTGAAAATTTCTCAGAAAAAAAAAGTGTGCAAAAATCATTTTGTTCAAGAGTGATAGGAGCAAAGGAGAGAAAAATAAGGCAGAATATAGTGGTAGGAAGTGTAGGTAGTCTGTGCGTGTGTGACATGGTTCTCACAGTTCCAGCGGTGCATGGTTGTGGGATGGAAGGGAGCGGGTGGCAGTGGAAAAGGGTACAAGGGAGATAAATGGTAATGGAAAAAATACCATATAGAAAGGAAAACATTTAGTGACGAAGAAAATTTTAGGAAAGGTTTGGATTGACAGAAATACCTGGAATTACATTGGCTGCTAGTTAGCAGATCTAATCTGTGCATAATTTTCCTCAACGGTGCTCCCTCTGTTGTGAACATATTTTTATCCTTACTTGGATAGTTTTAGGATTTTGCCAGGATTCTACACCTATTCAGTCCTGTATGCACTGTCCAACATCATTCACTTGGTATATACTAGACAAGTTAAAAATATTTAGAAGTATAACTTATTTTTTATCCCCATTTTTCAATTGAGTGTAATAATGTCTTTGCAGCCAGAAGGTCAGTGTCCAAGAAAATCAATTTATTGAGTTACAGGGCTAAGATTTTTTATTATGTGACAAGTCAGTTTATCGTTGTCTGGTATTACTGCTAAATTGTGTTTACCAATGATCATAACAGTTAACCTTCTCAAAGTTTCTTGGTGAATGTAGTAATAAAATGACAAACTGTGTTTCGTTTTTATTCACACCTGTATTTTAGAATTCTCACTCAAGTACTCAGCTATTAATTCCTGGTAACTGGTCTCATAGAATGATTTGAGTTCAGTATCAGCATCATGCCTCCTCTTAAGTTAGCCCATTGTCCTTGAACTTAAACTGTACCACCAACCTTCTAATTTTTCTTAGTTTAATATATTACAAAGACATGCCCTAGGAACAGACCCTAGTTGAAGGCTTTCTATCACTTCTCTGGAAATGCTCACATTTAGACTGAGCAGAGCAAGGCTATGACCCCAGGTCATCACAAAGAAACACTTGGCCATTTCGGTCATTTGAATAAATTGCCACACTGTTGTGTTTTGGAAATTCTTTAGGATTTTGCACAAATACCATATGTTTCACTCATACGTAGAATTAATGAACAAACTGAACTAACAAGCAAAATAGAGACAGACTCATAGATAGGGAGCAGGATAACAGGTCTTGCAGGGGATTTAGCGGGGAGGGACTAAGCAAAAAGGAAAAAAGACTTATAGACATGACAACAGTGTGGTGATTGCAGAGGGGGAGGGGATATAAGGGGGGTCAATGGTAATGGAAAAAATACAATAAAAATTAATTTTAAAAAGAAAGGCCTAAAAAAAGAAAAAAGAAAGAAAACCAAAAAAATTGTCATTACCACTACTTATTTATGTCTACATTGTCAGAAGTAAACTGATAAAAAAAGAAAAGATTTTGTGTTCGGAAGAGGATATACACAAAAATCTAGTGGAATATGCTGCTCAAAGGCATGAAGATGATAAATTGGACAGCTCTTTTAAAGGGCAACATTCAAAATCAAAAACTTCATTTGAAGCTGATGAAAGGGTATATAATATGAGAATTATTGAAAAACACTTTTTTTGATAGGAGGTAATCACCTAGAAATGGATATCCCAGGGAACAATGGAAGCTATGTAGCATGAAAACATAAACATCAATTTGAAAAAAGAAATCACTATAGGCTAATACCTTTGTTAGTGTGCTCTCACACAGACCTTTTAATTTTTTTCCTTTTAAATCATATGTCTGTTATAAATAGTGCTTCAGTTTAAATATATATATATATATATATATATATATATAGAGAGAGAGAGAGAGAGAGAGAGAGAGAGAGAGAGCGCCACAAAAATTTTGATCTCCTAAATTCAGTAATTTTTTTTCTGAAATTTTTGGAGAGTAGCAATACTTCTCTATAAGTGTCTCCTTCTGAGACTCTCTTTTATTTATTTTCTCCATCCTCCTAAGAACTTGATTTATATCTTTTTTTTTAATATTTATCAAAAGGGACAATTTATTTTTTAAGATTTTATTTATTTATTTTTAGAAACATCAATATGTGGTTGCCTCTCGCACACCCCCTACTGGGGACCTGGCCTGCAACCCAGGCATGTGCCCTGACTGGGAATCGAACCAGCGACCCTTTGGTTCGCAGCCCATGCTCAATCCACTGAGCTACACCGGCCAAAGCTGATTTATATCTTGTTAATGAAATCTTCTTCAAAATATTTAACACAATCCAGCTAACCCAGGTTCCTGCCCTCAAATGTGAACCAGAGACAGGTACTACAATTACCATCTCTATTACTCCCTCACTTAGGAAGTGTTTTATTCCATCCACATTTGTCACCTACTTTCACAAGTTTACCTGACTCCAGCATCCTGTTTATTCAAATTCTCATTTCTTTAGCTATTGATATTTACTGTATAAAATGGTTTTCTACAGTCTCTTTCTTTAATTTACTGGATCCTCAGATATATTTTAGTCACATATTTTGAAGGAAATGAGATTGTTTGAATGTATTACATCAGAGTTGTCATTTATAGATGTGTAAGCTGAGTGCTGAATCCTGCTTTTGAGAGGAATATAAAATGCTTGTATAATTTAACATGCTAGATTTTAATATAATTGGTCAGGTTTCTTAGGCATATTTTTATTTTCTTCATAACAGTTTAATTCCCATTTCACGTCCTTTTCCTGCCAGAGGAGTGATATTTCATCGGTTAACTGAGACTCGCCCCACAGTCCTCATATTCCACATAGAGCCATGGTGTCAGGGAAGAATCTTTGATTAACAGCAAACCACCTTTATAGTCTGTAAAATCCTCCAGGCTATTAGCTCTGTTGTTCTCAGCCCAACTTCTGGACCTCAGTGCCCATAGTCCAGCCTCTGAAGGCACACAGCACAGTCATCCCTCTCCAATTCCTACCACCGCCCCCGCCCCCCAGAGGGGTGCCGCTAATTTATGGATGTATCTCTACTCTGTCCTCAACTCCACCACTCTGCTCGATTTTTCACTTCACTGTTGTCTGAAAATGTTAGCCTTTCTTTTTCCATGACCTCAGGAGTAGTGCGAAAGGAACCCAGACCCCCCTCAATAAGTTTAGACTTCTATAAAAGCCAGAAAGAAGGCTTCAGATAACTATTGATTTCTGCTCCACAAAAATTACTTGAAGTAAAAACATGCAAGTGTCTGGGGTATATTCTTGGAAGTAAGGAGTAGGGAATAGAGAAAAATACTGAAACACGTATTCTTACCTCATTGAAACTTCCTAACAGGTAAACAAATATCTTAGGCTTTAGAAAAATTCCAATAAATGTTTATTCTCAAGCCATTGCCATTCAACAGTTAAGATATATTGCACAGTTATGATAAGGCAAATGAGGTTCATACATTATTGTATGATTTATCTGAGCTAAGATGGGGAAAAATGATGAGCAAATTGGTATTGTCTTTATAAAATTTACAACATAGTGGAGAAAACTAAATATCAAAGATATAGGGATACACTTAATGAGTAAAAGAACAGTGTAAGATGACAGGCTTAAAGTATAAAACCATAAATTCTATTTTGGATTGTGTATTAGTTTTTACTTCTAATTTAGCAAAGTACCACATAGTTCATGGCTTAATGCACCCCAAATTTAGTATCTTGAAGTCTTGTAAGTTAGAAGTTCAACATGAGTTGCACTGGGCTAAAGTCAAGTGTTGGCCTGGCCATGTCCTTTCTGGAGGCTCCAGCAGAGAACCCATTTCTTTATTCTTTCCAGCTTTTAAAAGACACCTTATAGCCCTGGCTGGTGTAGCTCAGTGGATTGAGTGTGGGCTGTGAACCAAAGGGTCGCTGGTTCGAATCCCAGTCAGGGCACATGCCTGGGTTGCAGGCCAGGTCCCCCGTGAGGGCCACGTGAGAGGCAACCATACACTGCTGTTTCTCTCCCTCTCTTTCTCCCTCCATTCCCTTCTGTCTAAAAATAAAATAAATACAATCTTTAAAAGACACATTAAATTCCATGGCTAGTGATCCCCTTACTCTATCTTCAAAGCCAGCAAGATTTTATATGACTGGCCATTCTTCAATTGTCACAGCTTCTGACCACAATCAGAAAACATTCTCAGCTTTTAAGAACTCATGGGGTTATATTGGACCCACTTGGATAATCCAGAATAATCTCCCCAACTAAATATTTTTAACTTAATCACACATGCAAAGTCCCTTTACAATGTGACATGACAGAGTCACAGATCCCAGGAATTAAAAAATGGACATTTTTGAGGGGCGGGTTAGGCATGAAGGTATCTTTGAGGCAGAATTGCTCCTGAGTATTTTTTGAATGATAGTTAAAAATCTCTGCTCTCTGTGTTGGGGAAAAATACACATAGAGTTTCTTTCTATGTAAAGTTTTTAGAATGGCTTATTGGCATCACTTAATTGGTTTTAAACTTTGGGTATGGAAAGATTAGCCAGAAAGAACAGAAAATTCATTTCCCGGACCCCACTAAATATTTGATTAGAGCAAAGAGAATGAAATCATTGACTTAATCGGTTTCAAGTGGGTAGAGCAAAGATTTTTCTCTTAATCTTTTTTATTTTAATGGAATACAAGCCAATGTGTTTCAAAAAGTAATATTAAGGCCCTAAAGATCTGATTTTTCTGTTGATCACATTGTGTAAAAGTGGGATCTTCAGAAGTAGCTTACTATGGTGTGCTTAATACTAAATTCAAATCCTGAGTAATTCAGGAAATATAGCCCCAACTCCATGGGTAAACATGCTCATTGGCATCATTGCTAAACTCTGGAAAGTCTTGGCAATGAATTTTAAAAATATTGATGAGAAACTTAAAGAAAATGTGGGAGTAGTATCCATCATTGAAATAAATCTTTATGGATTTTCTAAGTCCATTAATTTTTTTTTTATTTTTCAAACAAATTGTTATTTCTGAATAAAAGCATCATACATCTGGTTAAATATGGATAAAAGTAGAATTGAATATGATATAGTGGGAATGAATGCAATCTTTAATCACCTCATAGAAATAAAATGTGTTATAAATATCACCTCAAAAGTGGTAAAATGTGGTTTAAATAAACATTCAAATGAAGTTTAAAGAAAGACCAATTTCTAGGAATGTTAGAACAGTGTTTAAATTATGGAGCAAAGGAATACACATTTTATAAAATACTATTTTAAACTTTTTTTTCTTAGAAGTGCATATTGAGACAAGATAGTCAGAAGCTAGGAAAAATCCTTGGCAAGTGGAATAAGGAAGCTGAGACAGAGAGCTGAACACAATGGCCAAGCAATTTACAGCCAGGTACAAATGTCACCTCTCCAGAGATAAGATCTAGTCTCCAGTTGTGTTTCAGCTCCAAGCCCAAGAAAATCAGCAAAACCAGGTGAGCAATGCCAGGACCAGGTGCAATGACTAAAGACACCTGTCCTGTCATAGACCAATCAGTAGAGACCATGACCCTGAAAGGGCACACCTGGAGAACTGAAGAATGTTGCTTTGGAACCCTCCCCTGAGACCTCCCCTAGGATTCCTGCTTGCAAGAGAGAGATAAAAGCCTCAAGACAAAGGACCCCATGCCTGCATCATACCCTCCCTCCACTTTCTTTCCCACAGGCAGGCATCTCCTAAACTCTAAGGCAAAAAATGGGCAGTGGCAGCTCATCCCAGGCTAATCTCCTGATCCTGTCTCCAAAGCACCCTTTTCTCTGACTTACCAGTGAGCTAAGTGAGCCCAGTCTAGGCTCTCCTGTTGCTTCCTCTTTGCTAAGTCCTTTCTTATTTTACTGTCCCAAGCTTTAATCATTTTATCCTCATAGTCACCTGGGCTCATGTTGTGAAATCTTTCCTACACAAAGTCAAGAACCCACACATTGCCTGCTGGCCTTAAGTAGACTCACTCAGGGCCTAGCCCCTGTCTGGTAACAATATGACAAAATTGAGCAACTTACCATATTTTTTGGACTATAAGATGCACTCTCTCCCCCAAATTTGGGAGGAAAATGGGGGTGCATCTTATAGTCCGAATGTAGATTACCTGGCTCACTGTGGGGGGGGGGCGGGGGGCGCGGCAGTGAAGCGGGGTCACAGGAGGCAGGAGCAGAGTCGCCTCTGGAAGAAGCCAGCATTGGTAGGAGTGGGGCGATGCTGCAGGCCCTGGGCTGGCAGGAGGGGTGTCCCGGGTGGGAAGCAAGAAAGGCAGGGGTGGAGTCCCCGCTGCGCACACTGTAGTGCTAGGGAGGAGGGTACAGGCAGTGCAGGCACGTTACGAGAAGAAAGCCTGCAGCGCCCTACATGCCTCCATCACGTGACTGGTGTGTCCCCCACTAACAGTAACATAGGCAGATTCCACTGCAAGGTTATCTGTCAATGTAGCCCTGCAGCTGTTGCAAAATTACAACTCCCATCATGCTTGGACAGGTGGGGTGATGGGAGCTGTGATTGGCAACAGCTGCAGAGCCACACAGGTTGTGCAACACTGCTGTCCCCATACAAGAGTGTTGCACAACCCGTGACCCTCCAGCAGCAGATCCCCCCACAACAGTGTCAGCAGCATGTCCCCCCATAACAGTGTCAGCAGTAGGTCCCCCATAACAGTATCAGCAGCAGATCCCCCCATAACAGTTTAAGCAGCAGGTCCCCCCATAACAGTGCATCACCCACTGCTGTTCTCAGCTACAGGCCCCCATAACTATGAAGGACACAGTGCTAATATTTCTGTCGTTACTATATTTTGTTGTAGAAAGATACCATAGTGTACCGTACTCTCCTGCTGAATCTACTGTAATTGTGGAAGGATGTCAAAGCAGAAAAGGATTTCATATAAAATCCCTTTTAAACTGGAGATAGTGAAGTACACAAAGAACCTGGGAACAGAGCAGCGGAGAGACACTCTGGGCCACCTCCAACCAAAAAAATGATCTGGGAATGGAGGAAGCAGGAGGATCAACTGCAAAAAACGGACAAAACGAAACAATGTTTTTGTGGGCATGCTGCAAAGTGGCCGCAGTCAGAAGTGGGTATGAAAGAGTGGGTCACATGTCACAGGAACAATGGCTTCTCAGCATCTACAGAAAGGATCACATATGAAACCAAACATCTCCCTGTAGAGAAAGGCATTGAGGACGTCACTGGGTCACCATCACGGTGCCACAGATTTATGAAGAGACGTGACCTTGCCATGCTCACCGAAACCACTGGTAGGATTGCACAAAAAATGCCTATAGGATATGAACCCAAGATTGTGTCTTTCCACAAATTTGTACTGGATGCAAGAAAGAAAAATGGATGTCAAATAAGGCAGATTGGGAACATGGATAAAGTCCCACTAGCCTTTGATGGTCCATCAAACAAGACTGTTGATGTGAAAGGTGCCAGAACCATAACGGTGAAAACCTCAGGGCATGATAAAACCTGTTATATGGTTGTGTTGTCCTGCTGTGCAGATGGCACCAAACTGCCACCAATGCTGATTTTCAAGAGAAAAAACACGCCAAAAGAGGCAATCCCAAGAGGAGTTATCATTCGTGTTCATGACAAAGGATGGATGGACGAAAATGGCATGAGGATATGGATAGAAAAAGTGTGGTCCAAATGTCCTGGACAGCTTCTGAAAAAACCTGTTCTATGAGTGCTTGACCAGTTTAGGGCACATATCACTGAAGCCACAAAAAAGAGATTTAAATAAGAGAAAACCCATCTAGCTGTAATTCCTGGGGGGCTTACCAGCCAGTTGCAACCTTTGGACATTTCCATCAACAAGCCATTTAAAGTTTTCATGAGAAAAGAGGGGAACAAGTGGATGACTGCTGGAAATCAGGTCTGACACCAGCTGGACGAATGAAGAGGCCCGCTGTTACCCAAGTTCATGAGTGGGTGAAAACCTCCTGGCAGTCATTAAGGATGAAACCGCTGTGAGGGCCTTCAAAAAATGTGGCATCAGCAATGCCTTAGACAGCTCTGAAGATGACATCCTCTATGAACAGAGTGAAGACAGTGACACTAGTGATTCTGAGGAACTGAGCTTCACAAATGTGGACAGTAGTGATGAGGAGTTCTTGGGGTTCCCTGATGGTTAGAGGAGTTTCCGTACTTAAAGCTCAAAGTCAGTAATAATGGTTGTTAATGCTGCTGTTGAGTTCTGTTTCCATTTACGTCGGTGAAATATTATGTTATTTATGTTATTAAATATTTCACATTTTTTCTTCAAAAATGTTTTTCCTATTTTCCTCCTCTAAAACCTAGGTGTGTCTTATGGTCCGAAAAATATGGTAACCAAAAGCAGAAATCTGTATACTACTCTAAATCATGTGGGGAAAAAATGTTGGCATAAAAGGAAATGAACCTTACTAGTATGAAAAAAATCACATTGTTTTCAACAGCAAAGGAAATTAAAATACAGTGTAATATAGTATAAATTGTTTCATGTGGTAGAAAGAACTGACAACTTAGAATGCACTCAGATCACCACCCAAACAATAAGAGTTAATTAAATTCTAGAAAACAGAAGCGAAATTCTTCAAAAGTCAGTATAACTTTGTAACCGAGCAAACAGGGGTCCATTCATTTGGCACCTTGGTGTATGACTCAGCAATTAGTATCGGAAGAAACAGGTTTTTATTTATAATATTCCAGCCTTGGGGGAACTCGGAGACCTGTTCTCCCATGAGTCCTGGCACTTTCTTTGCTTCCCAGAAGGCTAAAAGCCAGAGCCAAGACCAGTACTTCCCCATATTCTTACATGTGCTTAAACCGGCTATGGAAACATTTCTCCGCTCCCTTTGGAAAGGACGCTCGTGGGTCTCAAAGTCACCATCCTCTCACAGCAGCTCTCTCCTTCAGGATCCGGGGTGTTGTCATCAGCCTCCATGTTATAGTCCAGGAAGACGTGTGCTGTGTTACACTGGACCACGGTGAAGTACAGGAAAGGCACAAGTCCTGACAGTGTGGCCTTTCCATATGTCCTGAGTCCCAAGAATCAGTGTCTACAAGGCAGAGTCCTTGATGGCTTTGGGGTCAGCTAGAGTGGGCACAATCCGAGCAGCAGCATGCCATCCTTTCTTACTAGCCCAGGCCGCATGGCTGAATCCTGACTACAAACTGCACAGCTGCTTGCTCGTGGCTCTCTCTCACATGGCTGCTCTGTCATTCCTCCTTTGGCAGACCAGCTCCTAACAGCCTGCAAGGCTGCTATCTCACTACGGGCAGCATAGCTGAATCTCTCCAGCATGGCTGCTATATAATGGTCCTCCTGTTCATGGTCGGCTGGCCTTGTCTCTCTGCCTGCCCTTAGTTGAAATTCTGACCTGGAGCTCCCTCTGTGACCTCCTCCTATGTGGCTTCTCCCACAAAGAGCTACCTCTGCCAATTTCCTGTATTGTTTATACTCTCTTGGCTGCTATCTTTAGTCAGGGCAAGAGTGACTCAGGTGGAACTGCCTCCCTGGCTTTGGGCCATGATACATTCTGAAAGTCACCACACACCTTTTTCCCTGAGGTGGTAGCACAGCTATTTACCAGCTGTTATTGTCATAGATATGCAAAGTATCTTAACTGCCATATTGTCCACTCTCCCATCCCCCAACCAAGGGCAATGGAGGTTTTGGGGACCTCTTGCACTGTACCCCATTTCAATTTAACATAAATTATCTTCTAAAATATTATGATGCCCTAGAAATATAACCTGAAGTGTACTATAGGGAATGGAATTATGGTTTTTTGGGGGAAGGAAATGTACCAAAGTAAATGGCATTTTATCAGTTCCTATCAATAGTTTATGTGAACAACACGACATAACACTATAGATGCTGACTGGTTTCCTGACTGGCACAGTATTTGTCTGGTTTCTACACCAAAGTTTCCTTTTTCTTTTTGCTTCCTTTCCATTCCTATCAGGATGAATGAGAGTTCCTGTTCCTCCATTTCCTCGCCAGCATTGGTATCATCAGTATTTTGGATTATGGTCTTAACAAGTGTATAGTGGTATTTCATTATTAGTTTAATTTGCAATTCCCTAAATTAAACCGTGTCTAAACTTTTAACACTTGATAACCAATGTCGGCTTCCTAATACCTACTAGATTAAATCTAGGTTGTCTGAGCTTTCGAGAATTGCACTAAGCAATGACAGCACCAAGTTAGCAATATAGGTTATTTCTGACCTCACTGCCCCTCACGAGAACAAGTAACAATTATTCGTGGATAGGGTACCACTGAGTAAATCCTAGAACAACAGGGTGAAGAACTCTGTACCACTGAGACTGACTACATTACAAGGGTAAGAAGGGCTGCTAACACTTGTTTCAGTGGGAAAAGAGAGCCCAGGGTGGGTATCCAGCTTCCCCAGCATTTTGTGGATTGCTTCTTGAGGTTACCCACTCCAGGTGTACTTCATGGGGATTATGGGGTAATCTGTGGGATTTGACTGCAGGGAATCTGATTGATACAGAGAAGGGGGGAAGAAATTGTAACAATTGGCACTGAGATTTTGGCACACTGAGGACCTGACCTACCTGCTGCACTCAAGTATTAGTCCCAACCAATAACTTTGCTCACCTGCAGAGCTGAGATTGTGGCACAGGTCTACTTGATTTGGATCTCAAGTGAAGAGCCCTGTCAACTCTGGAGTTTGCCTGACCCCTCCTATATCCCCAGCAAAAGCAAAGGAGCTGGATCATAGCTCTGACCACTGCTGAGTGTAACTCCTACCCTACCAGAAATCCGGTCAGAACACCTAGAAGAGTTGTAGCCCATCAAGTCTCAAGCAAAGACTCTGGCAACTGATTAACTACAAAGCCAATAGCACATTTTAGCTAGAGAACTTGGGGCACAAGTTGGCTTGAGTCAAGAACACAAACAGTTTAGCTGATCTTGAAGCTGGTTCTGCCACCCTGCTTGTTCATGGGAGCTAATTAACAGTCTTACCCACGGCTGAGTGTGTAGCTCTCAGCCCTGCCTGACCAGAAGACCTGACTAGAACACTGGGAAACTAATTGGAGCCAGCTCTCCCACTCCACCAGGGAAGGAGAGCTAATTCATAGCCTTCCTCACTGTGGAGCATAGCTCCCCACCCAGCCAGGAAGCTTGGCCTGAGCATGTGGAAAGCCGTGTAGCCCAGTTATACCCCAATAGAGAGCCAGCTAACAGAACTGTCTGACAGCAGAGCAAACTAGGTGCCCCATTTTGGCCAGAAAGCTTGGTGTGTGGTTCTGTTTCAGTCAAATTCCCAAACTAAAAAAAAACTTACTGGCCTTAGAGTCAGTTTTGCCACCACGAGTGGAAAGGGGAGCTGATTCACTTGCTTAGCAATTGGTCCGACCAGGAGGCCTGGCTAAGCACCTGGGAAATGGCTTAGCCAGTGGCCCTCAAGCAGAGAAATGAGCCGGTGACTGCCATCTGAAGAGACTGGCCAGCTACTCCACTGCCTCTCGAGACTGATACACTGGTAAGCCTGATTAGTCCCAAACAAGAGTCTTCTGCCTTGGTGCTTCTCTGAGACTGTTCCCCAGAGAGGAAAGCCATTCCATAGCCCCTCCCACTATTGAATATGACCTTCAGCTCACCTGACTGGTGGACTCAGTCAGAGCACAGAAAAACTGTGGAGCCCATCCTACAGCCCAATTTATAGTGACACTAGAGCTGCCACTATGAACTGCCACTACAAAACTGCAGGGCAAAACCAGCGGCCCTATCTGACCAGGAAATTCAGTGCACCCTCTAGGCTGATTTAGGTCCCCAAACAATGAGTATTTCTGGCTTTGAACAGATTTTGCTGCCCTGCCAGAGCAGAGAAGCTAATTCATAGCTCCAACTACTGTTAGTGCAGTGCTCAGTCGAGGAGCCTGACCAGCGAAGGAAAGAAACCATAGAATCCATAATACAGCCGGGCTTCTACAGAGAGCCGAGCAAGCAGTCCTGCCCAGTGGTTCTCACCAGCAGTTGTCCATCCCTCAATCTCAGAGCATGGGCAATGGCCTTCCCCTAACACAGACTCTGACAGTAAGTTTCAGCTCTACGGGGACATTACACATTTACGCATCCATAACAGCAAGCCCAGCAGCCCAATGAAGAACCGTCTCTGCCAAAGTGAGCCTATACGATATATTGGAAAGTTGCTAAGAGCTAAATCCTAAAAGTTATCATGACAAGAAAAAAATTTTTTAAAAAATATTTTTTGTATCTATATGAGATCATGATGTTAACCAAACTCATTGTGCTACTTGACAATTATAGCTCAATAAAACTGGGGGAAAAGAACTGTATAACTCATAGCTACATGCCCTTCATTTTGTTTTTATTTGATGTAAATACTTTTTTTCTGATTTAATGTATTTGGTTTATATCACTAATTAAATATGTAAACTAATTATAATGTAATATAAAAGATCTAATAAATACATGTTGCTCAGAGAGCCCTGCAAGCAACTAAACCTGTCTGAGTTTTTGTGAAAGAATAATATCCTGGAGTAGGTGACATTTTAGCTATGTTTATAGAATAGGCACAAGAAAGTCAATTGAACAAAAGTGCTAATGCACAACTGAAGTGAATGAAATAGAATGTGAATAGTCCCCCCAAAACTTAGGTGAGCTGAGGATTAAAAAATAATATATTTTTCCAGGACACATGGATCTAGAAATTACAATGTGTGAAGATGGAAAAATAAAGAATACTCAGATATGAAGAATATTAGATGTGGAATTAAGAATTTGAAGTTTCCCTTAAAGCTATCACTAGCAGATTCTAGAGAGATGGGACATGGTCAGATTTGTGTTTTAAATATATTCTGACAATTGCAAGAATAAAATAGAGAAGGAAAACATGAGATGCCAGAAAATCAGTTAATAGACTATTGCAGTGTACAGCTGAGAAAAACTTGGGTCTGAACTAAGGAAATGACATTCAAATAAGTGAAGCCCATGCAGGATTTAGTGCCGCTGAAGATCCTGTGGGACCCTGCCCACATTCCCAGAGACCTGTTACTGCTCTGGCTGCCCATCTGGTAGCTTCTGCCTCCGTGGCTGCCAGTGGCTCCCACCTGCAGACTCTACCAAGACCTGTCCTTGCATTAAGTGCCTCAATCTTATAATTTCTACCACCCCACAGTCTACTGATATGGTGACCACTTTGTTAGTATTGGGGGTAGGAGTGGGGAGAGCACTAGTGCAAAGGCCTAGTTCTCTAGCCTCAGCAAGATTAATTCTGTCGTGCAATTTATACTTCCCCCTGAATCAAGTGAAGACTAGACTTCACCTAAAACTGCATCACTGTTTGGCGTTCCCTCCGGTTATGAACTGAACTGTGTGTCCTGGAAATTCTTATGTCAAAGTATTATTTCCCAAGGTCATTATATTTGAAGACAGGGCCTTTGTAAGAGATAATTCAAGTTAAATGAGGTCATAAGTGTGGTTCTCTAATCTGATAGAATTTCTGTCCTTATAAGAGGATGAAGAGATATCAGAGATTACTCACTCTGAGCACAGACAGGGGAAAGGCTTTGTGAGCACACAGGAGGTGGCAGCCGTCTGCAAGCCAGGTCTCACCAGGAACTGAATTAGCCGGCACCTTGATCTTTGATTTTTAGCCTACACAACTGTGAGAAAATACATTTCTGTTGCTTATCCAGTTGTGATATTTTATTACAGCATCTTAGGCAAACTAATACATCCCCTTCTCTATTTTCTTTTTCTCACAAGTTTCTCCTGATAGAATACCCTTAAAGTTTTCATTTGCATGAGAATCCCCCACTCAGATTCTGTATATGGAGAGTCTGAGTTTACAGAGTGACTTACTGAAATACGTTGAAGGAAGAAGCATGAGAGACCTCCAGATTTGGGTTTCTGGCATTGGATGTAGGTATTGAGGAGAAACGTAGAATTTTATTCTCTCTGAGTCATTAACTAAGGCTGGTATTTTATCAAGTCACTTATATTCTTGGGCTTCAATTTATCCATCTTCCAACTGGATTACTCTGACTCTATATCAGTGGGTATTATGCTTCCTCCACTAGGTTGTTAAAACTTAAGTGCATTAAATCATATAGCCTCCCGGTCTATTGAAGGTAGTGACTGATTGGTTATATTTTTCACTTAGTTATCTCATACAAACCAGTACAAAGAGGCCAATGGAACCCTTTTCAAGCGTGGAGAGGAAAGACACCAACATTATGTATGACATTAGCTATATACACTTCTGCAGCTATTTGAGTTCTTTCAATTAACTATGGCCATTAGGGGGAAAGGTAACTGAGATTACTTAGCTAATATTTGCCTCAATTCATACATTTAAAAAGTTATTTTTTGTTTTCCACGTATGCTAGATTCTATGTCTGCAGAGAGATTATAACACAGTCACAGTAATCAAACTAATCCACTTATCTTGGAAATACATATAAGATTTTGGAAAATAATGAACTTAAAAATATGTAAGTCAAAAGAAAGTCAAATTCACACAATATGGGCCACACGATAAAACACTACGGTGGCTAAAGGGAATGAGAGCAGACTGAGTCAAAACCACTCTTCAAGGACTTCTGGCCAAGATGGAAACATAGGTAGATACACTTTTCCTCCTTGCACAACCAAAAAAAAAAAAAAAAAAGGACAACAACAAATTAAAAAAAAAAAATAACCAGAACTGCCATAAAACTTAATTGTATGGAAGTCCAACAACCAGGGAGTTAAAGAAGAAACATTCATACAAACCAGTAGGAGGGGCAAAGATGGGAAGCTGGGGTGAAGAGAACTCACAGAAAGACGGTGGCTGCTGGACAGGGCAAGGCAGCAGCTAGATAAGCAGCAGTCCCTCATTTGTGTGCGGATAAACCAGGAGGAACAACTGGGGAGCAAGACAGACTGAGGAACCCAGGGTTCCAGTACAAGGAAATAAAGCCTCAAAACCTCTGACTGAAAAACCTGTGGGTATTGAGGCAGCAGGAGAACCTCCTAGACTCACAGGGGTGTTCGTTGGAAAGACTGACATGGTCCTAGAACGTAGACAAACCCACCTACCTAGGAATCAGCACCACAAGGGCCCAATTTGTTTATGGGTAGCAGAAGAAGTGACTAAAAGCCATCCAAGAGCCCAGCAAGTGGCATTGTTCCCTCTTGGACCCCTCCCCCACATACAGCACCACAACGTAGCCATGTAGGTTGCCCCACCCTAGCGAATACCTATGGCTCCACCCATTACTATGTAAGAGGTGCACTGAGACCAAAAAAAAAAAAAATATATATCTATATATGGCCCAAATGAAAGAACAGATCAAAGCTCCAGAAAAAATACAACTGAGTGATGAAGAGATAGCCAACCTATCAGATGCACAGTTCAAAACACTGGAAATCAGGATGCTCACAGAAATGGTTGAGTATGGTTGCAAAATAGAAGAAAAAGTGAAGGCTATGAAAAGTGAAATAAAGGAAAATGTACAGGGAACCAACAGTGAAGGGAAGGAAACTGGGACTAAAATCAATAGTTTGGAGTAGAAGGAAGAAAGAAACACTCAACCAGAACAGAATGAAGAAACAAGAATTCAAAAATATGAGGAAAGGCTTAGGAACCTCCAGGACATCTTTAAATGTTCCAACATCCAAATCATAGGGGTGCCGGAAGGAGAAGAGAAAGAGCAAGAAATTGAAAACTTATTTGAAAACATAATGAAGGAGAACTTTTCTAAGCTGGCAAAGGAAATAGACTTCCAGGAAGTCCAGAAAGCTCAGAGACTCCCAAAAAAGTTGGACCCAAGGAAGCACACACCAAGGCACATCATAATTACATTACCCAAGATGAAAGATAAGGAGAGAATCTTAAAAGCAGCAAGGGGAAAAGAGACAGTTACCTACAAAGGAGTTCCCATAAGACTATCAGCTGATTTCTGAAAAGAAACTTTACAGGCAAGAAGGGTCTGGAAAGAAATATTTGAAGTCATGAAAGGTAAGGACCTACATCCAAGATTACTCTAGCCCACAAAGCTATCACTTAGAATGGAAGGGCAGATTAAGTACTTCCCAGATAAGGTCAAGTTAAAGGAGTTCATCATCACCAAGACCTTATTATATAAAATGTTAAAGGGACTTATTCAGGAAAAAGAACAAGACCAAAACTACGAACAGTAAAATGACAACAACCTCACAGCCATCAAAAACTGAATCTAAAAAACAAACTAAGCAAACAACTAGAAGAGGGACAGTTTCACAGAAATAGAGATCACATGGAGGGTTATCCACTGGAGGAGGTGAGGACTGAATGGAGGAAAAGGCACAGGGAATAAGAAGCACAAATGGTAGGTACAAAATAGACAGGGTGAGGTTAAGAATAGTATAGGAAATGGAGAAGCCAAAGAACTTATATGAATGACCCATGGACATGAACTAAGGGGGCGGGTAATAATGGTGGGAGGAGGGGTACAGGGAAAAAGGGAATAAAGGGGAGGAAAAAATGGGACAACTGTAATAATATAGTCAATAAAATATAATAAAAAAACTGACATGTGATGTTTTCATAGCAGGATATGCATTTGTTAAAAGTCCTTTGAATTTGGCAAGATTTTGCTTTGGAGAACAAAACAGCTTGGAATGTGAAAATGCTAATGATGAAATCAGTAATAGTTAAAAACTATTTTAAAGAGGTAAATATTTATCTGAGAGTTACATTACAACTCATATCATGTCTCTTCATGTAGGAATCCCACAAGATATTTCTCGGGTTTTTCTGGGACTAGAACTTTACTTCTAATGGGCAGGACATAGACATCAGTTCATGGTTTTGTTGTTTTGTATGAAGAAAAATTAGAGTATGAGATTTATCATGATAACACTATAATTTGGTTAAGTAATTTAATTTCTGTAATGTGGACATATAATTTATGTATAAGTATTAATACGCATGACTAGTGAGTTCTAGTTGTCTTACTTCAGTTCTGTCTCAGTGAAGGAGTTCTGCTACTACTGACCCAGGGAGGTGGTGGGGGTCAGGGGAGGGTTAGGGTCTTTGCAAATACAACCTGAAGCACTTCCTTATTTTCAAGGCATTGGCTTGGGTTGAGATGACTCCTTAGGCTCATGGTTGCTATAGGACCTCTATTTCCTTTTATTAAGAAGACTGTATTTGATAGGCACTTGCTCAAAGTGCTCTGTGGAATTCTTCCACTGTCCTTGTTAACCAAAGCTCATAAATGACTGCCGAAATCTGCAACTCTTAACTAGTTAGAGCATTGTTCCTACTCATTTTTTCATCCAAACCTGAAATTTTCTTCTTAGATGGCTGAGTTCTCTCCTTCTGCAGTGTTAAAAAGGAGTGTATTAAAAGCTCTTGCTTCATAGTATGAACTGATAATGGACTGACATTTGACCATTACTGTAAAATGTTTTATTTAATCATTACATCATTAAATATTCACCTACAGGGGTTATTGTGGAATAGTTCAGTACTTCATTTAGTTAATTCATGGCCAAAATTACGATAGTTACATATACAGGTGAATTAATTATGGTAAGAACCAGCAAAAATACTACAAATAGAAGCAATTATTTTTAATTAACATTTATAAAATGCATTAGTTGCTTTGTGATAGAAACTACATGACAAAATTTGTCATGCTCTTTTCTACATGGCTAACAATTAGTCAGTAAATGAGGTTGTAACAAAGCAGACATTTTAGCAAAAACTGCACAGCTGTACTTTTTTAAGAGGATAGCCCTACATTTTATTATCTTCTCATATTTATATGTACAGAGTAACTAGTTCTTTCAAGAATACCTTAGCGCTTTGTAACCCTTGCATCTTGCATAAGAAGTTTTAGACTCCTTAAATAAAGTTTAGACTCGTAAATAAAGTTTGTACATAATAAGCAAGTGACCTTTCTTAGGTATATTTATCATGAATGAAGTTTCTTTCAAGTACTTGATGAAGACAACTATATTCTTTTAACAAGAATTGTGAAAAAAAGGAATATTTTGTGAAGATGAATCACCAGTGAGGCTTTGAGTGGTAGAGTTTGAGGTTCCCATGATCCTTTCCCCTGCCAAAATTTTGAAGTGCTTTTATGTTGTAGGAATAAAGGGAATAAATTAAATTTATATCTGTGACTATGATGGCTTAGAAATGGATGATAACTGTACAAAATTGCTAGACTCAAATAATGTTGCCAAGACTAAAATGGCTTTATGTGGTCTTCAGGTTTTTTGGTCTCATTCTTTTAAATTATTAAGTGTTTTGTTTTATTCTTTTTATAGAATTTTTTAAACTATTTTATTTTTATTTATTTTTAGAGAGCGGGGAAGGGAGAGAGAAAGAGAGGGAGAGAAACATCAATATGTGGTTGCCTTTCGCACACCCCCTACTGGGGACCTGGCCTGCAACCCAGGCATGTGCCCTGACTGGGAATCGAACTGACAACCCTTTGGTTTGCAGCCTATGCTCAGTCCACTGAGCCACACCAGCCAGGGCTGAACTATTTTAAAAAGGAAAGATGACTATAGAAAATAATCTATGACAGAGGACACATAATGAGAAAAACATAACTGTTACAGCACTAGGTAAAAAACTTAAAAAAGAGGAATTTTGGCTCAACTCAGCCACTTATTTACATGGCATTAACTTCATGAAACATGTTTTTTTAATCTATAAAATGAAAACTCCCAATTTATGAGGTAAAAATGTAAGGTAAAAATTTAACCATTAAATCTGCAAATGGCTAGTGAAAATAAATCATTATACAAAAACATAAAGGTTATTATCATTATTATCATCATATTTCTAACTGTTGACTTCCTAAACAGTACACCAAAATAACCAGCTGGTCAAGCAAATATGACTGTTACTTACTGCAGTAGTAGACATTGGCTGAGTGTCAGTAGTATCTCTGAAATGCAGGTGGGTTAAATATTTATGAGGATTGGACTTTAAATTAGGGTGTCCTTTCAATATAGCAACCCATAATTCATGATATAATGATAGAGAATTGTTAGTGAGTAATTAGGGTTTTGACGGCAGCTTGCTGAGTGACCATCCAATGGAGCAGCCTATTACTCTCATTAAGTGGATTTTCAGAAAGTTTCTGAAACAAATGACAATTTTATTATCATATTATCTTCCTTGGCAAGAATTTCCTGTAAAAGTAAAACCATGTCATTTAGATCATCTTAGATTTTTTAAAATCTTATTAACTATATGCTTGCTTGAAGTTTGTTATCACAATTATAAAATTAAATAAATATTATCAATTATGAACCATATAGAGGCATTCTTCTACTTGGTGCTCTATGTATCAAAGCTCATTTAATTCTAACAGCTGGTCCATTATTATCCCTGTTTCAAAGATCCAGAAGGTGATTTTTGGAACCTTGTTTAATGTCACAAATCCTGGACTCCTCTAAATAAGAACATCAACAAATAAACATGTACACACAAACCAACAGGAAACACATAAAAAGGAATCGATAAGGCACATAAACCTTTAGCACACACATCTGCTCTTTCATTAGTCTATTTAAGGTAAAGTTGTACATGCGTGTCCATTCAACTCAGGAGTCTAAGCGGCACAGACGGCACAGACTACTGCTGCCACATGGGAGGGCATTGAAAAGATGGCAACATATGAGTAATTTAAATACTTTGACTTTTACGCAGGTTCTCGGACAATAAAAGTACAGTTGTAAAATTGTTTTAAAATTGTATCATTATGACTATAGTACAAAAATAAAGATAGATTAAACATTGTGAAGATATAAATCACTGGTTCTCTAGCATGTGAAAATCATTATATTCAACAAGTTAAAGGAAACAGGTGTAAAACTGCAGCAAGGTGTGCTGTCCATATAAGATACGTAAAAGTCTTTATCAGACTCTGAAATGGACAAAATACTCAGCCCCACAAGCTCTGCATATGCACAACTTCCAATGACTGCTTCACTCTCTAATCCCAGTGCTCATTACTTATATGTCAGGAGTTTGAATTATGTATTACTAAGAAGAAGGGAAAAATAAGGGTAAAACAGAGGTCAAGAATAAATGTGATTCATTTCTTAAAGAGATTATTATTTAACAAATAATTGTTTATAATATTCATGAATTCACATATTTTTATGGTAATTTTTTTTTACTTTATTGTTGTTCAATTACAGTTGTCTGCATACTCTCCCCTCCCCTCCCCCTCCAATTCCACCTCCCTTCCCTGCCTCCCTCCCCACCCTTGGTTCTGTCCATGTGTCCTCTACAGTGGTTCCTGAAAACCCTTCTCCCCATTGTCCCCCTCCCCCCTGGCTATAGTTAGATTGTTCTTAATTTCAATGTCTCTGGTTAAATTTTGCTTGCTTTTGCTTTTGTTGATTATGTTGCAGTTAAAGGTGAGATCATATGGTATTTGTCCCTCACCGCCTGGCTTATTTCACTTAACATAATGCTCTCCAGTTCCATCCATGCTGTTGCAAAGGGTATAAGCTCCTTATTCCTCTCTGCTGTGTAGAATTCCATTGTGTAAATGTACCATAGTTTCTTGATCAACTCATTTGTAGACAGGCACTTAGGTTGTTTCCAGCACTGGCTATTATGAATTGTGCTGCTATGAACATTGGAGTGCATAGGTTCTTTTGAATTGATTTTTCAGGGTTCTTAGGGTATAATCCCAGCAGTGGAATTGCTGGGTCAAAATGCAGTTCCATTTCTAGTTTTCTGAGGTAATTCCATACTGTTTTCCATAGTGGCTGCACCAGTCTGCATTCCCTCCAACAGTGCAGTAGGGTTCCCATTTCTCCACATCCCCTCCAACAGTTATCTGTTGCTTTGTTGATGATAGCCATTCTGACCGGTGTGAGGTGGTATCTCATTGTGGTTTTAATTTGCATCTCTCTGATGGCTAGTGATGCTGAGCATCTTTTCATATGTCTCTGGGCCCTCTGTATGTCCTCTTTCGAGAAATGTCTGTTCATGTCTTTTGCCCATTTTTTAATTGTTTTTTTTTTGTCTTCCTGGAGTGGAGTCATATGAGTTCTTTATATATTTTGGAGATCAAACCCTTGTCTGAGGTATCATTGGCAAATAGGTTTTCCATACTGTTGGTTCTCATTTTATTTTAATACTGTTTTCTTTAGCCCCACAGAGCTCTTTATTTTGATAAGGTCCCATTTGTTTATTCTTTCCTTTATGTCCCTTGCTCTAGGGGACATATCATTGAAGATGTTACTTATGGTAAATTTATGCAAATGATGGATTGGAATTGATTTAGTAGAGAAAATGTATTGTTTTGTGACTCATTAGTTTGACCTTGATTTCTAATCCATTAAAAAAATTCTCTATCTTAAAAAAAATTAAACATTTTGATTACAGAAAGCTGATCATTTTTATGATAATAATTATTGCTTATAATTAAGCAAGCTTATTTTAGAACAAATTTACCTGAGAAAGATAATAATTATATATCTATCAGCTAATTCTGAGAAAATTAATGAAGTATAAAAGGACTACATGAAAAAAAAGTAACGAGAAAACTAAAGATCGGTTGTTGAATACACATCAAGCAGAGTAAGAACAATTTTAGGTGTTTTTATATTTAGAGACACATTTTGAGAGAAAATCAAAAAGCAATTAGGAATATCACCAGAGATTTAAAAACCCATTACTTACATGTGTATTATACAAAACTAAGAGATGCCCTCTTTCACACTGCAAAACAATATATTCTTATTCATTTATTTATGTATTTAAGATTTTTTATATTTATTTTTAGAGAGAGGGGAAGGGCGGGAGACAGGGAGGGAGAGACACATCAATGTGTGGTTGCCTCTCACGTGGCCCCCACTGGGGACCTGGCCTGCAACCCAGGCATGTGCCCTGATTGGGAATCGAACCAGGACCCTTTGGTTCACAGCCTGCGCTCAATCCACTGAGCTACACCAGCCAGGGAAAACCAATATATTCTTGAGAACACAGAAAATGAAATATCTTGATATTATATATTTTCCTAAATATAATATTTGCTCAAATATTATAAATAATTTTATAGTAACAGAATAGATGATCACTTGAAGACTGTTTATCATATATATGTATAATATCTAAGAGCTATCTTTTGGAGTATGAGGAAGGGAGAACTATAGTGAATATCCACATTGGAATACCAGAATGTGTTCAAGGAAAGCATTTGTTAACAAGAATACTATAAAATGTATCAAGAATACAAAGAGTACATTTGGTTTAGAGAAAGCAAATATTCATTCTGGTTTATCATATTGTGTGTGTGAAAAATGTGTTTCTCTCTATGAAGGAAAACTAGTGTTCTCTCTAGGTATAATTAATCCAAGTTTAAGTTATAAATATATTATAAATGATAAAGCAATAAAAAAGTAATTTTTTTAACTAGGAGACCCTTATCAATAGGTGTGAATAAAAATAGTAATGTATCCACAAACACGTAAAAATTTTGAAAGTATAATGCCATTGATGCATTTACATTCAAACACTAGAATACAATTATAAAACTATGGATGCTGTTTGTGACAAGCTAACAGCATAAGTACATAGGGAACATTTCTTTTTGCCTCTATAACATAGTTCAACTTAGAGGTCTGCCCAGAGACAGCCCAGCCATTGTTAATATAACAGGAATGGTTTGTGGGACATCAATGTAACCTGGAAGCCAAGGAGAGTCGACTGGAATGCGCCTGAGTGAACAATGACAATTTCAGTGTACTAATCAGTGGGGACTGAAGACACCGTTGAATGAGCATGTGTGCTGTATGGCCATTGCATTCAAAATGACAAGCAAGATATGCTGCCTACAAAAGACCCATCTCAGAACAAAAGACCTACATAGACTGAAAGTGAAGGGTTGGAAAAAAAATATTCCAAGAAAATGGATAGGAAAAAAACTGGAGTAGCAATACTTAGACAAAATAGACTTCCAAACAAAGGTCATAAGAAGAGACACAGAAAGACATTTCATAATATTCAGGGGAAGAATCCATCAAGAAGATATAAACATTGTTAAACATATATGCACCCAACACGAGAGCACCCAAATACATAAGGAAAATCTTGGAGGACTTCAGGAAAGATAGTGACAGCAACACAATTATAGTAGAGGATTTGAACACCCCATTGTCAAAACTAGACAGATAGTCCAAACAAAATATCAACAAGGATACTGTGGCACTGAACAATGCCCTAGATCAAACTGACTGAACAGATGTACATATACAGAAACCTTCATCCCAAAGAAGCAAAATACACAACCTTTTCAAATGCATATGGGATATTTTCAAAGGTAGACCACATGATAGGACACAAAACAAGCTTCAACAAATTCAAAAATTTGAAATCATAACAAGCATTTTCTTGCACCACAGGGCCCTGAAACTAGAAACTAACATCAAGGAAAAAACTCAAAAACATGCAAATTCATTGAGATTCGATAGTATGCTATTAAAGAATGAATGGGTTAATAATGAGATCAAGGAAGAAATAAAAAATTTTTAGGAAACCAATGCCAATGAACACACAACAGTCCAGAATTTATGGGACACAGCAAAGGCAGTCCTGAGAGGGAAGTTCACGGTGATACAAGCATAGCTAAAAACGACAGAAACATTTCAAATAAGCAACCTAACCCTACACCTACATGGACTGGAGGGACAACAACAAAGTCAAGAGCGAGTGGAAGGAAGGAAATAACCAAGATCAGAGTAGAATTATATGACATAGAGACTAACACAATAATCCAAAGGATCAATAAATCCAGGAGCTGATTATTTGAAAAGATAAACAAAATCGATAAGCCTTTAAGCAGACTCATCAAGGACCCAAGTGAGAGGACCCAAATAAACAAAATCAGAAATGGAAGAGGCGAGATTACAACTAATACCACAGAAATACATAGGATTATAAGAAATTACGACAAACAACTATATGTCAACAAATGTGAAAACCTAGGTGAAATGGACAAATTCCTACAAAAATATGATCTCCCAAAACTGAATGAAAAAGAAGCAGAAAACCTAAACAAACCAATAACAGCTGATGAAATCGAAGCAGTAATCAAAAAACTCCCAGCACCCAAAAGCACTGGACCAGATGTTTGGATGTTTTCACAGGAGAATTTTACAAAACTTTTAAGGAAGAGCTAACCCCTATCCTTCTCAGACTATTCCAAAAATCTAAGAAAAGGTAAGACTCCCAAAGTCTTTTTACAAAGCCATCATTATCCTAATTCCAAAACCAGATAAAGACACAAGAAAGAAAGAAAACTATAGGCCAATATCACTGACGAACATAGATGCTAAAATCCTCAAAAAAAAGTATTGGCAAACTGCATCCAGCAATACATTAAAAACATCATACACCATGACCAAGTGGGATTCATCCCAGGGAAGCAAGGATGGTACAACATTCACAAATCAATAAACATAATACATCGTATAAACTAAAGGAAAGACAAAAATTACATGGTCATATCAATAGATGCTGAAAAAGCATTTGATAAGGGACAACACCCATTTATGATAAAACCACTCAGCAAAGTGGGAGTAGAGGGAGCATTCCTCAACATAATAAAGGCCATATATGAGAGACCTACAGCCAACATCATACCCAACAGGCAAAAACTAAAATCTTTCCCACTAAAATCAGGAACAAGACAAGGATGTCCACTTCCACCACTTCTATTTAACATAGTATTGGAAGTCCTAGCCACAGCAATCAGACAAGAAACAGAAATAAATGACATAAAAACTGGAAAGGAGGAAGTAAAACTGTCACTGTTTGCAGATGACATGATAGTGTACATAGAAAACCCTATAGACTTCCCCATAAAACTATAAGCTAATTTGGCAAAGCAGCAGGATTCAAAGTCAATGTTCAGAAATCAAAGGCATTTTTATACACCAACAATGAAAGATCAGAATCAGAAATCAGGAAAAAATCCCATTTGCTATAGCAACAAGAAAAATAACGTACCTAGGAATAAACCTTACCAAGGAGATGAAAGACCTGTACTCAGAAAACTACACAACATCAAAGAAAGAAATTAAGGAAGACATGAATAAATGGAAGCATATACCGTGTTCATGGATTGAAAGAATTAACATCATCAAAATGTCCACATTATCCAAAGCAATTCACAGATTCAATGCAATACCTATTAAAATACCAATGACATATTTCACAGATATAGAAAAAACATTTTGAAAATTTATACAGAACCATAAATGACTCCAAATAGCTGCAGCAATTTTGAGAAAGAAGAACAAAGTAGGAGAGATCACAATACCTGATATAAAACCATGCTACAAGGCCACAGTAATCAAAACAGTATGGTAGTAGCATAAAAACAGGTTCGTAGACCAATGGAACAGAATAGAGAGCCCAGAAATAAACCCAAGTCTCTATGGTCAATTAATTTTTGACAAAGGGGGCAGCAGCATAAAATGGAATGAAAATAGCCTGTTCAACAAATGGTGTTGAGAGATCTGGACAGCTACCTGCAAAAAAATCAAACTTGACCACCAACTTACACCATACACAAAAATAAATTCAAGGTGGATAAAGACTTAAATGTAAGTCATGATACCATAAAAGTCCTAGAGGAGAATATAGGAAGAAAAATTTCAGATATTCCACACACCAATATTTGCACTGATATATCCTCTTGTGCAAGGGATATAAAGGAAAGAATAAACAAATGGGACTTCATCAAAATAAAAAGCTTCTGCACAGCTAAAGAAAACATCAGCAAAATGAAAAGGGAACAAACTGTATGGGAAATATATTTGTCAATGATACCTTGGACAAGGGTTTGATCTCTAAAATATATAAAGAACTCTAGCCTGGCTGGTGTGGCTCAGTGGACTGGGCGTGGGCTGGGAGCCGGAGGGTCCTGGTTCGGTTCCAGTCAGGGCACGTGCCTGGGTTGCGGGCCGGGTCCCCAGTGGGGGCCAAGTGGGGGGCAACCACACATTGCTGTTTCTCTCTCTCTCTGTCTCCCTCCCTTTCCCTCTCTAAAAATAAATAAATAATTAAAAAGAAAAAAGAAAATAAAGCCTCTCTCATTTAAAGAAAAAGAACTCTAATTCTAATTTGTAGTCCTAAAATCAGATTCACTCTAATATTTATTAAACGTGTGTGTTGTATGTATGTAATATTTTTGTAATAATTTTTAAAATACTATTAGGAATTACAAGTTTAGTCAATGATATCGTAAGCTATAGAAATATAGTTGTGTCCTTCCAAAATATCTTCCCACGGTATGTATAGCTAGGCAAAAATCAACTTGTTTCTCAAGGAAATACATATTATATTGATGTCTATGAGAGGCCTAGTATTTGTAAGGGTAGTAAAGGGTCACTTGTGGTCAATTCATGATATTTAATATAAATATTCACTACTGTTCAATATATAGTATCCATTTATCCCTAACACATTGTATATAGTCCTTGGGCAGTGGTAAGACATGATACAGCTTTACAGTACAAACTCAATAGCTTTGTGATCGAGGACAGATTACTTAACTCTTCTAAAGCTCATATTTTTTATTTCTTAGGTGGCTCTAACAATTCAATGACACTCCTTTAATGACAACATTTACTACATGAATAATACATGATATACAATAAATATAAGTTGTTTTATAATGCAAACTGGCAAATTATAATTCCAGTCCCTTTTTGCATGAGATGATGGTAATACAAAAAATGCTTCCTACATAGAATTATGATTTATTTTACATACAAAAGCCAATGATGTCAAATTTAAATTTGTGGCTTTCATAAATTATTTTGCTTCCATATCAAATAGTATTCAAGTGAAGTTAAAAACTTACGTACAAACACACACAAAATTGTTATAACTTACATTTAACTGCAGAAGTTTCATAAAATATAATTTAAGTGTTCTGAAATTTTCAATGTTGAAACAGTGAAAATATAAATATTTCTAAATCATGATGTGAGATTCTGAAGAGAATTTGAGCTTCAGTCAGTTTTCTATTTATTTGTTTACTCCTGAGAACTTTACATGATGAAAACATTTCTTATAGTAAAATTGAGTACTGCTAGGTAAACTGCATCTGAGATTAAAGAATTATAAATACCTGATAGGAAGTGAGAGTTTTATGCATTCCTGATTTTAATGACCCTTGTACCTGGTCTATCTTTTGTTGAAACCTCAAAACCACACCTTAAAATCATTACAAGAGACGTTAACTCCTGTGGTGCAAAATATTACCACAGGTGACTTGCACACCTCCCCAGGGTGTCTCTTTTCCTTTCCTTCTCCATGACCTGTCATCTGAAGAACCAAAGACAATAGCTCCTGGACACTATACAGAGAATTTCAAGGACACACACAGAACAGAATATGCTTCACCACCCTGCTGCAAAAATTGCATTTTCTGATCTAAATTCTTCTAAGTGAACCTACTGCCAAACATGACCTACGGCATTTTGTGAACCTAAATGTGTAGTGGCCCTGAGAAAATGCCGTGGGCATTTCAGTGTGGTACTACAGATAAGTTCCTTAAAACATCCATAATCATTTATTTATCAGAAAAATCTTAACATCTCTATCATGAAAGCAGAATTTTAAATTAAATAAATGTATACCGGATGCTATATATTTCTAAACTATCCTAGTAAAAACTAAAGAGTTACATAAAATGATTAAAGTTGCCATGGATTCTAATTTTTTTTAACTATATTTTATTGATTATGCTGTTACAGTTGCCCCATTTCCCCCCTTCTTTCCCCCCTCCCCCTTACCCCCCTTTCCCCTCCCTTTAGTTTTGTCCATAGGTCCTACACATAAGTCTTTCTGCTCCTGTACTTCCTATACTGTTCTAACCTCCCCTTGTCTGTTGTCTACCTCCCATTTATGCTACTTGTTCTGTGCCCCATTCCCACCCTCTCCCCCTACCACTCCCCTGTTGATATTCCTCCATACC
>PVJI01009751.1:0-63908 GCA_004026765.1 Micronycteris hirsuta | reverse complement strand
CTATATCTCATA
This sequence comes from Micronycteris hirsuta, assembly GCA_004026765.1. Taxonomy (NCBI): domain Eukaryota; kingdom Metazoa; phylum Chordata; class Mammalia; order Chiroptera; family Phyllostomidae; genus Micronycteris; species Micronycteris hirsuta. Next base: position 63,896 of record PVJI01009751.1, on the reverse strand, counting down.
GCAGTACAAATGTGATGATTACTTATTTCATGTAAAATAGCAGTTATTTTAGGCCTCTTCAAATATTGGAAGAAAGTTTGTTCCTGTATGTGTCTCCCTGTCAGCCTGCCACCACCCACCATCCCTGTCCCTAGGGTTAAACACATTTAATTTTCCAACCACTTGTCATAGCATATTTTCAGTGTTTCACCAAACAAACCTTTTCTAGACAAAATTACAGTCTCTGTAATACTCACTCAGTTTCAGACAAGTAGAATCACTTTAAACCAAGTGGTTCTTGCTCCTACTGGTACATCTGGAGCACTTGGGGAACTTTGAAGAATGGCATTCCATTTGGAGACAGTCACTTTTAGTTGATATGGGATGAGGCCTGGGTATCAATGTTTTCTAAGATGTCACTTAGTGAAGAAGAGGTAGGATCCTTCTACCCAAATCACTTGGGTCCAGGGCTGGAATCTAGGACTGAGGACACAGCTGACTAATAAAGGTGTGGGTAGACCTCACCGAATCTGGACAAAGCCTATCTAAGCATTTCAGGAGAGGGTACTATTTGCCATTTATCAAATGCTTACTCCATGCCTAACATCAGGCTAAGTATGAACTCATTTCATTATAAAACTTACAAAGAACCTAAGGCTCAGAGTAACTATTGAAATGAATGAGTTGCTATTGCCTGGAACAAAGAGGCAAGGAGATTCTACACCATGCTTGTTGATCCTTGAGCTAGCTTTGCTCCTGATCAGTTGTCTATTCTAGCATGCCTGGTCCACACAGAATATGGGTCAGAAAATAGAGTTGGTGGTTATCGTATTATAAGTGTTAGTTTATAGGCTACTGGTAGGCTTAGTGTGAGGGAAAGCTGGGGTGAGGCCCTTTGCTGTTCAGGTTGCTTGCTGCCCGGAGCAGCACAGACCCAGGTAGGAGGGGTCTCTCCCACTGCTGCCCTTGCTCCTCATCCTTGCTCACAGAGTATTCTGAATATAGGAGGTGAAGCTGGGGATGGAGGACAGTTCTTTAAAGAGGCAAGTTGCCTGGATGCAGGGATGTTTAGTTACTGGAAGCCTGTAGGCATGAAAATCTCTTTTCTAACCCTCCTGTTGATTCTCCTCCCATACTTCAAACCAGAGCATCAGGTCTTTCTCCAGGAAGTATGGGAGGAAAAAAATAGGGCTGTCACCTTGAGCTGACTTAAAAAATTGATCATTTTTGACACACCAACTGCCCCATTCTCAAAGTTAATTCCCGATATCCTTTCAGACCTGAAGAACTGACTACTTGGTACACATAAACTAGCCATGTTAAATACTCCCTCACACTCTGACCACCCTTGGAGACATTCCAGCCATGTCACACAAACCGTTTTCTCAGGTACATTGTCCTGTGTGGGTCCCCGTGGAGACACCCTAGCAGAGACAGTGATGTCAGAAAGCTTGCAGCCCACAAGGGGCCATTTTCTAGGACTTCAATTTGCAACACTATTAAAAAAAATAAAACTTTGGTTTTTAGGTTCATTTATATTTTATTTTTCCTGTCTGCATATCTGTAAGCATTCAGTGACCAGGTAAAAAATCCTGCCTGTTACTCACAAATATTGACATTAACAGGTGACAAATAATTAGTGACCTGTTTATGGAACACTTTTTGTTTCTAAATCTGTTACGTGGGCAGACTTGGGTCAGATTGGCTTACATCGTATTGCGACTTCGGTCACAGACAATAGCTGTTCCTTTCCCAAGAGTTTGTTCATTGGTCGCCTTAGTTTGCGCTGCCCCAGAAGCAGACAGACCTGAGTCAGTGATTTGAGTGGAAGACGTTACCAAGAGGTCAAGGAATGCTGGCATGGGAGGGGAGATTGATAAGAGGGAGGGAAGACAGGAAATACAGGTCAGTTATTAAGCTGCCTCCCATAGTGGGTAGCTTAATTATATAGAGAAACTCTGGAAAGTAGTGCAAACCCAAGCCTTAGAATTGTCCTGCCATGGGAGAAAGAAGCTGAGGTATTTATATCCCCACATCTGTCAGTCATTGATAAGGACTTCTAAGGGCAGTCCTCAGGTACCTCTCTCCTTTAGAGATGCAGAAGTTAGAAGTCTGGTAGGGTAAGCATGGAATAATAGACATATATATATATATATATGTATGTATGTCAGAGGAAATTTGGGGGAAACACATTGGAGCACTTAAATGTGGTGTCTGAGAAGGAAAATAGGACTTATTATATTGACCATGAGAGGTACAACTAAATAAATTTTATAAATATTTTAGTTATAATTATTAAGTTCGTCAACTACAAGTCTTTAGTCAATACTTTTCTTAAACTATTATTAGAACAGTACACAATATCCTAGCATTATAAATTGAAATGGGATTTTGTCCATACTAATTTCTAAAGATTTAAAAATCCTGAATCTCCTAAAATACTTATTTTTTCCTGTTTATGTTTAATTATATGTAGCACAGTGCCAGCCACTTACAGTATGATATAAAGGAACTTATAGTACAAGAGTCTGTTTCAATGGTAACATCATACATTTTAAAAATAGGCACATGCAGGTTGTTAAGGAGAGCATATGACCACTGTGGCAAAGAAAGGACAGCCACAAATTCTTTGATGCTCCTCCCATTGAGAAGTAGGGTCTACGTTCCCTGCCCTTGGTTTAGGTTGGGCTCTGTGACTACTTTGGTTAATAGAATATAGCAGAAGTGATGTTTTGCTAATATGCAGGTCCTGTCCTTAAGGAACTGGCAGCTTCCACTTTCTGTTGCTGGGAATGCAATATTCCCTCTGTGTGACCCATCTGCCATGAGGTGTTGCGAGATCTCAGGCCACCCGATTGACCTCCTATGCAGATGCCCCGTCAACAGCCACAGCTGAACTCCTATCAGAGAGCAAGAATCAGCTTTCAGCCATGATGATGAGCCATCGTGGGTGTCCAGCCCATCTGAGCCTTTGCATGACTGCTTCCTCAGCTGGCATCTGACTGCAAGCTTATGGGACACCTTACATAAAGACCATTCAGTTGAGCCCAGTCAACCAACCCATAGAACCATGAGAAATAATGAAAACACTCTTGTTTTAAATCACTACATTTTTAAGGGAATTTTTTATGCTGAAATAGGTAACTGGGCCACCCATGCGTATTTTAGGGAAGGCTTCTTAGAGTTATAAGAAGGTCATTTTTTAAGATGTTCTTCTTATATAGAAGGTTATTAATTTTGAGGTAGAGGATGAGTTTAAGTTATTCATAAAACTTAAAAGGAACCATAAGATCAAAAATAAAGATGTACAAACAGCGTGGTATATTTAGAAAAATATAAGCAATTTAGTTTTGCTAAGATTAAAATGATGATAAAGAAGGCTAGAGAGTAGAAAACTGACTGATCATGGGTGTTTCAACATGCCTGTCAAGGACCTGTGTCCTCTATGTGGTCTAAATTGTCCTCAAGAAGCTAAGAATCTTAGGTTATCAATTAACTGGACAATAGTGAACCCATTGACTCATCTGAATTGTCTACAAATATATTAATTAGCAATAAATAAGGCTCATTCTTTCAGTTATACAGATTTACTTAGCACTTACTAGGTGATAAATGTTAAATCAGTTATGCAGATTTACTTAACACTTACTAGGTGATGGATGGATGTAAAAAGTCATGCTTCCCTTCCTTCAAAAACTTGGGGTGTCTTTGATATCTAATGCTGAAGAAGTAAAAACATACAGAACAGCAAATGATAGATGGAAAAATACACCTTCCAAATGCTTTAGGAGTTAGGAGAAGAAAACATGATTATGACCATCAACGCAATAGGGGACTACGGTTAGTTGTATCTTGCTAAGGACTATCAACATCACCCTAACTGAATACCACAGCAATGCTTATCTTCAAAAACTACTGACTCAGATATTTATGAAATAATAGCAATGAAAACCAACACACAAATAGCATTAATTATGTGCTAAACATTGTTCTAAGTGCTTTGAAAGGAATTCTGGACAGACTATATATATAGACACACACATACATATATATAGTGTGTCCAGGATGTATCCAGCCATGTACTATGAAAACTAGAGACATTTATTGAAGAAGATACAAGATACAAGAAACATTGTGCATTGGACAATGGCACCTCAGTCCCCTTTAGGGTAGGCACTTTGGGACTTCATACAGTTTTCCCACAGCTGCCTCATCATATTTTCCTGAATCTCGTCGATGGTCTGAAACCTCTTCCCTTTCAAAGGTGATTTTAGTTATGAGAAAAGCCAGAAGTTCCAGGGCACCAAATCTGGGCTGTAGAGGAGCTGAACCACCTGGGTGACTTGATGTTTCACCAAAAAACTTTGCATGAGATCCGCATGAGATGCGGATGCGTTGTCGTGATAAAGCTGCCTATCACCAGTTGCCCACAGCTGTGGCCTTGTCTGGATCCTCTGAATAGTTTCTGTGGAGGGATGTTCAGGCTTAATGCAAAATTTGATGCCGATTCATTGCTCTACTTGCTCAGTCATTTTGAATGTGATGGCCACACAGTTCACGTGCTCACTCAAAGGTGTCTACCGCCTCCACTGACTAGTACAGTGAAATCGTCATTGTTCACACATGCACATTCCAGTCCACTCTCCTTGTCTGCCAGGTTACATTGATGTTGTGCAAACAGTTCTTGTTATATTAACAATGGCTAGGCTTTTTCTGGACAGACCTCATATATGTTTGTAAGGTGGCCCACAATTCCAGTCTGAGATTTTCTTGGTTCTAATTAGAGTATCACTTGGAAATAACAAAAAAATTTAGTCCTGGCCAGGCAACTCATTTGCTTAGAGTGTCATCCCCATATGCCAATGATGCAGGTTTGATGCCCAATCAGGGCACTTACCACAGCAACCAATGAATATATAAATAAGTGGCACAACACATTGATGTTTTTCTTCTCTCTCTACCTTTCTCTCTCTCTCTGAAATCAGTAAATAAAAAAAAATTAAAAATATTTTGAAGATGCTCAAGTTTCAGAGCACCTAACTTGCTCTTAGACATGAGAATACCATAGCCTATTGTGTGACAATGACTTCCAGGTGCTTCGCTTAGGGGCTGTGTAGACTGAAGTTTCCCCTCCACCTCATTTGTATCTAATCCCTAACCTTTGCTAACACAGAGGCTTTCATTTGGAATGTGTTTTCTCTCTTCTGCGTGGATCGGAATCCCACTATTCTCCAAGGCCCCTCCTACTATTCCAGCCTCTCAGTTCTCACAAATCAACCTTTAATAATTGTGTAGATGTTTCCACAGGTATATATATTCGTATCTTTATAACTATAAACCTCTTTAAATGGGAATGATATCTTGACTTTTCACAATTCTGAATGTGTATAAAATGACTAATAAATGTGTGTAGGTTAAGAAAATCTGCCCGTGCCAGCTTGGTTGGCATGTGGTCATGGGCAATTGAGGACTTCCTTATTCCTGTGTATAGTCTGAAGTGGACGCCACTTTGTTACTCTTTCATCAGCAGTGCTGGGGAAATAATAACAACATGTTATAAAATAATAACAAAATAATTAAAAATATATTATTATATTGTTTCCCTAGGTTGTTGGCTAGTTCTTTGCACCATGATTCTTTTCTGTAGAATTTCAAAAACACCATTTGCTTCATTCAGGCAGGGTCAGTTCTAGCCAGTTGTTGCTTAGCAATAAGAATGACATGTTGAGAATCACCTAATGGGTTTTGAACACCCTGAGCTGAGGATAGCCAGGGGCAGCTGGTTGGTTAATTGTGGCCTCCAGTCATTACCAGGAGACCAGCGCCGATGAGGAGAGAAAAGTGCTGAAACCACTGCAAAATGCATTTTAAATCACGTTTTGGTACAAGTACACATTTTAAAATATCAAACAGTAATAAAATCCCTAATATGCAGACCATTTTCATGTGCTTGAAACAACAGACATAGACATTTGGCCTAAAATAACACATTCTGCCTAGGAGCCCAGGAGCTATTGGACTGTGTGTGGCTCCTGCCTTCCAGAGTTCGCTGTGGCTGATGGATGGTGACGGCCATGGCACCAATGGCAGATTGGTCACCTGAGGAATGGCCACTTGTAAAATGCCAGTTTTGAACAGAGCTGTTTGTGAATGATTGGAGTATATGTTTGCTCCCCTGGCCCCCTGCCTTTTTAATGCAACTCAGAATAAAGTGATTATGTACCTATGCCTGGGGCCTTTCATGTCAGGTTTAAGTAGACAGTGGACCACAAACCCCAAGTTATAAAATCCTGAAGATAAATGCTTCTGCTGGAAACCTTGGAACTACACGCTAGCAATTAGAAACTGACTAATGTTCTGGATGACCTCATCGTATCCTTTCTCTTTCAGGCCCCAGAGCTTTGTGGCCATGTTGCAATCAGTAGTGCAGAGAGAGAATGTGTACAGAGTGTTGTCGTTACTGATGACTGTTTCTAGTGTCATCCCGAGAATATTGTTACTACCACTTACAACAGGGGTTTTCAACCTTTTCTTTTAAATCTCAGGGCACACATAAACTAATTAGTAAAATTTTGTGGCACACCAAAAATGCTTTTTTTGCCAATCTGAGAGAAATAAGGTATAATTTTGATTGATTTACAAAATATAATAATAGTAATAACCTACCCTTTTTTCCTCCAAGTGACAATTTACTCTTTCCTATAATTCTAATAATTCTATAATTAGAATTATTCTAATTATGTGGAGTTAACTCATACTTGGGTTAGCTTTACTGCAGATAATTTTCCTTGTGATTCTCTGTATTCCCTTATTCCTAGAATAAGGGATAAAACATTTTAAAATAACTTCTGGGCATTTCTTCATTAGTAGGTAGGGTCCTTGAACTTAGAAAATGAGATGTGAAGATTTAAAGATTTTGCCTACCTCTAGCAAAATCCCTCAATAAGTTTGAAGTTTGCTTTCAAACATAACCATACTTGGCTACAAAATATTTATTCTCGCTGCTGTCATCAGACCAGCCCACTGTCATTGGGGCTGTATTCCTTTCTGGAACGTCCCGGCCTGGAGTGCTGGAAGGCTTGTGCCTGTGCGGGGCGGAGCCTGGCATCTCTGAGGGGGCACCGAGGGAAAGAGAGAAAAACCCCGACGAGAAGAAGAGAAGTTATTCTTGAAAAACACATCTCTAAGAAAACACGCCTGTCTCTCTATACCCACTGTACAAAGATAATTGCTTTAAAATATTACCTTTACGAAGTCACTCTCTTGCTCAAAAATTACAATGGCTCTTTCATATTTGTTGGATAAGGTGTGAACACTGCATTCAGGCCTTCAAGACTCGCCCCAGCTAATTTTCCTCTCCAAATCAAAACGCATCTCACCCCATTTTCACTACCTGTAAGATTCTTTATTTCTGCTGTGTCTGTCTTTCCCGATTAGACTGTAAATGCCTTGTTGTCAGGGATCCGTTTTCTCTACCTTTGTATCTTTTATAGTATCAATTTTTGCCTTTCTTTGCCCCTTCCAAGAAAAATCACTTACGCCTCTGTCTACTCACCAAAGATTAACCCCTCTTCTTCCCGTGCTCACCTTTAGCAGGGCAGCAGCTGCAGGCCTACCTGAGTCAGGAGTGCAAATTAAGCTATCCTGCGTAGGGCAGATGGTGTGCCTGGGGTGACTCAGCCAAGCCCTCACCTGCAGGCCACAGACCTCCCCTCTCCCAGAGTGTTGATTTGTACTTTGCACCTGGGCTTCTGTTGTTTTGTTTTTTTCCTAGTGTCCTACTAAATCACCTGGTGACCCAGAATCACTATGCTCCTTACCTACCGTAACCAGGTGCTGTACTCCCACGCACATTTAACCCTGGAAACTTGTTTTGACATTGTAAATATTAAGACCTGTCTAAACCTGGCCAAGCTGGACACCATGTCTTGAGCTGCTCTGCTTCCTTTGAAGCTGTGTCCTGATGCAATGCTAAGAGTCTTTGTGAGCTCCCTCATTTTTTCAGGCTTCTAGAATTTTGTTTCCCAATGAAATTCATGTACTTCCCACCTGTGTAGTGTTTAGCAGAAGGCAAGACTGCTGTCTTCCTAAGAAAGGTGTGCTCCTCTTTGGGTCCAACTTCTTTGGGACTCTCTGAGTTTGGAAAGGCACTTGCACTGGCAAGTCATTAGCAAAGGTAATAAAGTATTAATTTGTGTCTTTAAAAAAAAAAGGTGTGAATTCAGTGTGGCCTAGAGATAGGATAGACAGAATGCCTGGGAAACGCCCTTTGTACCTCAACTTAGTGATGGAATCCGAAAGGGCCCCTAAAATGTGAAGTCATCAGCATACTTCATAACAATCAAAAGTCTTGGTCAATAAGACAATTGTGTATAATCTGGAAAAATCTGTTATAGTGTATGATTATTAGCATTGGAAACTTAAGAGGAACCACAATTATTGGTTATACTTAGGATGCTAATAGTTGTGAGAGAGTAAATACAGAGGCTATTCTGAAATTCAGAAAGTTCACCATACAATTTGTTGTTTGCTTAAATTATATACGTTTATATCAGTGCATTATTTCTGCTTCATGCTTTCAAGGGAAGAACTACATTATGTGCCTGAAATAATTTCTTCTAATTTACATTTGTTTTCACAATTATAATAAAAACGTACCTCAGGTAGGTAGAAGTGCTTTGTTGAGACTGGGGCAGCAAGTGCCTGGGAAGGTACATGGGAAATGTGGTCACGAAAGACCGATTTGAAGAGATAGCATTTATGCCAGAGCATCCAGGTAGCCAGAACAGCTTGAACAAAAGGGCTATAGTCAGTTTTTGTTTGTTGATGTTGTTTTTAAGACTTTACTTATTTATTTTTAGAGAGAGGGGAAAGGAGGGAGAAAGAGAAGGAGAGAAACACTGATGTGCGAGAGAAGCATCGTTCTGTTGCTTCTTCCACGCCCCCAGTGGGGACCTGGGCTGCAATCCAGGGGTGTGCCCTGACTGGGAATCAAAATGGAAGCCATTCAGTACGCAGGCCAGTGCTCAGTCCACTGAGCCACACCAGCCAGGGCTACAGTCAGTGTTCATAGCAGCACTATTCACAATAGCCAAAAGGTAGGAACAACCCAATGGTCCATCAGCTGGTGCATGGAAAAACAAAATAATTTCTGTCTATACGGTGTAATATTATTCAACCATAAAAAAGAGTGAAGTACTGATATATGCTGCCTTGACAACATTACGTAAAAGAAGCCAGTCACAAAAGGGTACATATTGTATGGTCGCATTTATATGAAATATCTAGAATCGATAAATCCATAGAGACAGAAAGCAGATTAAAGGTTGCCAGGGGTACTATGGGGTGATGAAAATGTTCCGGTACTAGATAAGGGTGATTGCAGACCATTGTAAATGTACTGAATGCCACTGAATTGTATACATTAAAATGGTTAACTTTTTGTTATGCAAATATTAACTCAATTAAAAAAATGAGCTAAAGTAAGGTGAATACCAACTTGCCATGGTTGAGTCAGAGAAAGGCCAAGGCAGGTACCTGTGAGAGTGGGAGGGAGGGAGTTGAGTTTTCCCCCAGGGCAAAGGATTTTCGCCTGCATCCCTTGTGTGGTGGCAATCGATTTTTGCCAACATCCTGTGGGAAGGTGTGCTTCCTACCCCTTCTCGAGATTCACTTCTGCCCCTCCTAGAAAGCAGTGGCTGAAAGCAGGCCCTGGGGGCACAGGAGGGTTTGGGCCTTCTGCCGGCCTTTGCATTGTAGGAGGTAAGAGTCTGGGGAAGTGAACGGTGTTTTGTTCTCTCCCTCACCTGTGGACCACCTCCTGCGGACCATCCTCACTCTGGCAGTGGTGGCAGTGGTGATAGCGATGATAATTATGGGAGTTCGTCTGCCTCCGGGGTCCTGTCTCTAGGCTCTCTGTGCGAGAGGGTCTAGCCGGGGAGTTCATGCTTCCCAGGATTCTAGAGTTCCCAGCTATTCCATACTGACACTCTAGCCCATACTTAGCCTTAAGAATTAAAAAAATTTTTTTTTCAGCTGATTTCTTATTATTTGCTTGTCTGGCACTTATATTTTTCCTCAAATTCTCTGTCAAAGGGGGACAGTTGATATGTTCTGTCACTGCAGGAAGGCCTTGCTGGCCTTTGGAATTTTGTTCACTTGGTTGTCCAGCATGTTCAGCTCCAGAAAAATTGATTTTAGAGATTATCTATCTTTTTCTTATTGTTAGGTTGGGAGTGATGATTGCTAACAGCTTTCTATTCTATATTCTAAGCAGAAATGGAACTGTACATACATATTTTAGTTTGTGTATAGTCAAATCAATCCTTTTTTTTCTTTCTGTTTACTGCTTATAGTCACATTTTTAGGGAAGAAAAGAACTTCCTTGCTAAATATTATATAAATATTAATTTGTATGTTTTATAACATATTTCAGTTTGTTTTATCATATTTTTTTAAAGATTTTTTTCTTTATTTATTTTAGAGAGAGGGGAAGGGAGGGAGACAGAGAGAGAGAGAGAAACAGCAATGTATGGTTGCCTCTCACATGGCCCTCACTGGGGACCTGGCCCGCAACCCAGGCATGTGCCCTGACGGGGAATTGAACCGGGACCCTCTGGTTCCCAGCCCGCGCTCAATCCACTGAGCTACACCAGCCAGGGCTTGTTTTATCATATTTATATCCTTAATCTACCTGAGATTTACTCTAGAGTAAAATTTAAAGTAGATAATCTTACTAAGATTTTGCAAATGATTAGAAAGTTTTATAACATAATTTATTAAATAATCCAATTTTTTCTTTTTGTATCTGAAATAATACCTTTATCATATACTTAGATTTGGTCTATTTTTGGATTTTTTGTTTTGATCTATTGATCTATTTTTTCATAGTGCCACTAAGTTTTAATTACTGTAGTTTTATAATATGTTTTAATCAATGGGCTAATTACCCTCTTATTTATCTTCAAAGAGAAAAAAAAAGATCTGGGTTATTCTTATCTATTTAAAAAAATCTTTCTTTTCCTTTCTCCCTTTCTTTCTTCCTTCATTTCTTTCCTTCTTCTATTCTCTCTTTTCTTGAGAACGGGGAAGGGAGGGAGAAAAGAGAGAGAGAAACATCCATGTGAAAGAGAAACATTGATTGGTTGCCTTTCATGTGTGCTCCAGCTGAGAACCAAACCCGCAATCCAGGCATACTCCCTGACCAGGAATTGAACCAGTAACCTTTTGCTTGCAGGATGACACCCAACCAACTGGCCACGCTGGTCAGGACTTACCTATTTTTTTTTAGATGATCATCACCGTCATCTTTCAAGTTCTTCAGAAGTTCCCGTTGGAATTTTGATTGTGATTCTGTTAAACATCAGAGTGCTTTAGTGAAGAAACGTATTTAAAACAATGTCTTTCTATTCAGGAATGTGGTGTATTTATTCAATTTTCTTTGATACCTTTCAGCAAAATTTTGTTAATATTTCTTGCTATGTTATTTTTGTTGCTTATAAATGATCTCCTCCCCCTACATTTCCAGCTGATTATTGTTGGTATATTAAAAATTATTATTAATATTAATAAGAGCTAACATATTGAACTTTACTTAGAAGCCATGTACTCTGGCAAATAATTTGCATGATTATATCTTTCAATTGTGACAATGGTTTTGATTTAGGTACAGATTTAGGTCTATTTGCAATATAAAGAAACTAAAGTTTACAAGATTAAGTTGCCTCATATGAGAGACAAGTATATGACAGATTTTAGATTTGAAAAAGCAGTTCGACTTCATTGTCACACAACCATCCCCACTTGTCCCCAGTCTTGCCTGCCAGGGTTTCAGTTGCATGTGTGCAAACATGGTGGGAAACTGTTAAATGAAAAGTTCCAGAAATAAGCAATTAATAAGTTTTAAATTGTACACCATTCTGAGTAATGTCATGGTGCCTTCCCGCTCCCTCCCTCCCGGGACGCGAACCCTCCGTCCTTCAGCCTTCTCCGTGCTTGCTGCCCGCAGGGCTGCCCGCACTGCAGCCCACAGTCACCAGCCTCCTGGGCGGTCAGATCCGCAGTCCTGGCGTCACGGTGCCTGTGTTCCAGCCACTCTGATCTACTTAACAGTAGTGCCAAAGCCACTCATGTAACTGTTATCACAGTGTAATGTTATTGTTGTTCTATTACGTAGTTCTTGTTGTTAAGCTCTTACTGTTCCCAATTTGTAAACTAAACTTTATGGTAAGTATGTATGTATACAGAAAACCAGTACATGCAAGGCTGGTACGATACACGGTTTAGGCATCCTCTGGGGATCTTGGAACATGTTGCCTGCATGTGAGGGGGGCTACTGTACATTTAATCACTCCCTTGCTCTAATATTTGTCTATTATGATGATGGCTAATTTTCTGAGTTTTTCAAGGATACATTATATCTGAAAATAACACGAATTTCATGTCATTATTATGAATGTTAAAATTCTTTTTACCTCAGTCTCTAATTTCAGTGATTAGTACTTTTAGCATTGTGTGGGATATAGGCATTCTTGCTTTGTTCTTTATTGAGTGCCTTTATTTTACCATTAACTATGATATTAGCTACTGACTTTATATAGATTTTGCAATATTGTTTTATTATTTTCATTAGTTTCTCATGATTTTGAATAAATCAAGAATGGATATCCAATTTAATTAAATGCTGATCTTGTATCTATTAGATAATCTTATTTTGAGTTATTTTTATGATGTTTTCTAATATTGAAAAAATTGTTGCATTCCTACAATAACTTCATTTGCTTAACACCAGTTTAAAAGAAAGTCACTGGTGGGTTTGAGACTTCATTTTACTTTTGCTTTTCACTTAGTTTTGTAAGGGAATTTTGTTTCATTTTGTTAAACACACACCTGGAGGGCAGGTTGATGTGCACAATTTCTGGCGCAGTGGGCACCTGTGTGGCACTGAGGTACAGTCTGTGCAGCCTGTGCCCTCCCCCCACAAAATCAAGTGCACGCGGTAGAAATTCTTTTGACCAGTGTCATTACAACTCATACGTTTGATTTTCACTCTAAAAGGTACACACTATCACTTATAGAGCTCTGAGTATTCATGGATAATAGGCCGCTCCCTAATTTGTCTCTGTAATTCTGCTCCCACCTGGTGATTATAGTTACTAATAATATGCTTTGCTTATTATTAACCTGTTTATTTCAGTTGTTTGTGATTAAAATTATGTAATCCAATTGAATAATATTTAACAAATATGCTTGAAAATAAAGAAAACATTATCTATGAGATTTATGTTTGGAAAGGGAAATTGCTAATAAATAATATTGTCAAAATAGATAATCAGCAAGAAAATGATGAAGGATTGGAACACGTAAAGATCTTAGATTTTATACTTACATTGTTTTGCAAAGATAATAAATTTTTAAATGCTCCTTAAAGAACTAAAACTTGAGATTACAGGTAATGTAACTATTTCAAGAAAGTAGATATATAACTCTTAATTCATGAGTTCATTACCAAAGGAAAGGCTTTGGTCCCAAATCAATAGTAGTGAATTACTTTGTTTTTTTTTTAAGTTAAAGTGCTTATATATTTCACTTTTCTAGTTTTCTGCTTTAAGGAATAAACCAGATTCTACAAAATGCACGAGCTTCTGCACATAATAGCTGTTTCCTATCTGGCTTCTACGAAGGATCTTTTTGTTTCTTCCATTTTTGTGGTGCTTTATTTGTAGGCGTGTACCCTTAAGATTGCAAAGCTCTGAGACTTATATGCCACTCTATTCTCTGCCCTTTGTTTTCTGAGAGTTGCGAGATCTTAAGAAATGTTATGCAACGTGTTAAAAAAAAGGTTAGGTAAGATGATGAATACATATGTGACATGCACAAACATACACTGGGGGAGACTTCATATAAGCATTATTTTTATTGGTTCTGCTTTTGTCAGAAACTAGAAAGGTATGACCCAGCTTTTCATGGGGAGAGAAGTTTTGGAGGCAAACTTTATGTGATATGCAAAATAAATGAAAAACAAACTGCACTGCAGTGGGAGTTCGGCTTTCATGCTGTAAACTCATTTGTCAAAATAATAGATGCCATGTTGACATGGATGACCTATATGGCCTCTCATTAACTTGGGTTGATTAGACAGCTAAACTATTTAGTAGAGTCTGAGGAGGATTGTAAATGAAATTGGAGCTAAGTGTTGAGTTCATGTGGAGAGACCAAGGCTGAGTGGGTAAGAATGTAAATTCATTCAAATAATTGCAGATGTATAGAGCCACAGAAGAAATCAGAATTATCTCCGGACATCTTTGTATTATGATAACAAACACTTATCTGTGTACTTGGATAAATTGCTAGACCATTGGAGGATGCAATATATTTAATAATAGATGTCAGAACTTGCTTATAGCAGCTGATTATACGTTTATTTTCTTGGTTATTTTAGGGACTGACTTAGTGTTCATTGTTCTAAAGCAATAGGGATAAAATAGATCGTATATGTATGCTTTCAAGTGCTTATTTGTTCTAATTATTGAGGATGACTTCAATTGCATCTTCTCCTTGGCAAATGGCAGTTGGATGCATTGTAGAGGATACTCACATCTCTTACTTGTTAAAAATGATGACAATGGCCTGTTTTCAGTTTGTCTCTGTTGGTTGCCATAGTTTCCTAGGATACAATGACTCCCAGTTTCCATGGGCACACCACTGGCTAGGGCTAAAATGCTCTCTGTCAGGATACAAGGACAAATCTGGGAATATAGTCTGCCTAAAACCACATTATTCAAAGTTTCAAAATGGAAGCATTAGGGGAAAAAAAGGCAGAGACTCTTCTCGTCCCCAAAAGGCGTAATGTTAAAGAAACGACAGCTGACTGACTATAGGCAAGTAGAAATCCACAGACGATGCAAAGGGAGCCGGAGTTGGACAAGGATGCAAGGGGATGCAGAGTAGCAGGTTCAGGAGCTAAGGAGAGAAGTCACAGCCATTATTAGATAATTTGGATCACACGAGTTAAACAAAATGAAAAAAAAATAGTTTTATTGGAGATATGTTTGTAGCAACTGCACTGATTTTGTCCTTTGGTTTCATATTGACTCTAGTTTTTGGCACTTTTTTACCTTTTCTTTTCCAGTGTGCATCCATTATAAATGAACTGTGTGTTACCTGAAAAATTCATGATCCTGAAAGTTGTTTCCTTCAGTTTTAAATCAAGTCCTTGTCTTTTCTACAAATTCCCATGCTAACATTTTTTTTTTTTCATATGTGGGTTTCCTTTGCCTCTCCTTTCCCTCTGTTTTCCAATTTTTGTATGCCTTTCCTTTCAGTTGGTTTCCAGTGCTACTATTTTTCACCACTGTTATGGAAAATAGTAGCTAATATTGTTAGATATAGAAAGAGACAGAGTGAAAAATATTTGAAATGAGGAGAAAAGAATGGATTATTTGAAGAGATAATATTATCTACATAGAACATCCCAAATAATTGAGTGGGAAACTATTTAAAAGATTAAGAGAATTCAGTAAAGTAGCAGATTCCAAAAATTAATTTGTAAAAACCAGTAGTTTTTTCATAGACAAATAATAATTACTTAGAATATATAACCAAAAGATCTAATTTCTAAAAATAACCAAAAAGTTAAAATAGATGTAAATTTAAATTATGAAGAGCCTATGTAGAAAACAGCTTTAAATTCTATTTCAACTTTGTCTAAATTAATGTATCTATTCATCCAATCCCTATGAAAAGATTTTTTATTTTTTCCAGAACTGAAACAATGCAAAAATTTATTTTATAAACTATAATATGCAAGACCAGCTAGAAAAATGCAGAGAAAAAAACAGTGAGAGGATAACCCTAAAATATATTTTAAAAAATGATGACAATATATTTGATATTTAGAAGAAATAAATCCAAGAAATAAAACACAGAGTATATTAATTGGAATAGGCTGGATAATAAATTCACCCTGAAACTTTAGGGACACAGTGAGTTTTCTCTCTTGCTCCCACTTCAGATTGATTGTGGGTCGATAGAGTGGGACGGGGCTCAGTGGTAGGTAGTCCCTGAGGGATTCAACCTTGTGTTGGCTCCCATAGGTCTCTGCAGTCTTCACAGTGGGGCAAGAGAGCCTCAAGAATGACACATAGTTATTTCCCCTTCTCAGCCTGGAAACTACATGTTTGCATCAGACATGGACCTTACCTACCTGCAAGGAGGCTGAGCGGCACTGGCCTCTGTACACCTGGGAAATACCAGGAATGCCTAAGCTGGTG
Source organism: Micronycteris hirsuta (assembly GCA_004026765.1). Taxonomy (NCBI): domain Eukaryota; kingdom Metazoa; phylum Chordata; class Mammalia; order Chiroptera; family Phyllostomidae; genus Micronycteris; species Micronycteris hirsuta. Next base: position 47,646 of record PVJI01009751.1, on the reverse strand, counting down.
AGGTCAGAAATATTTCCAAATACATGTGGGAATGTCATTTGCAATATAGGTTCCACTTCAGATTTACAAGAACAAAGGGATATTGCTCAATAATTTGGTTGGAAATATTAGGTGCTGGTAGCGGAGGAGGAGAATCAAGTAACATTCCTGCCCTGCTCCTGTCCCATAATAAGTTCCAAATGGAAAAAAGCTTGAAAAGAACGAATTTCTGGAAAGAAGAGGCAACCGATCTTGATCTTGGGATGATGAAAAAAACCTTTCTAAGCAGGACACCAAATTCATAAATAAAAACGTGAATGGCCTCATAGAAAGTGGTGATTAGAGCTTTGGGGGGGCGGGGAGGTTAATCCCAAACTCATTCATGATTAATTGCAAATGAACACAAGAATGAAATGCCATTTATTTTCCTTTCCAAAAATGCATAATTTTATAATGCTGGATAGTAGTGAGTATTTGCAGAAATGTGCATGTTCATATTTCATTGTCAGGAGTATAAATTGATATAAACATTTTTGTTAAAAATAAAAATGTACATATTGCTACAACTGTTAGGAATTTATCCTATGGTAAATTCCCTAATATTTGCAAAAAATACCCCAGAGAACAAGGCTCATTGAAGAATTAAAGTATCAAAAAGACTGATACAATGAATTTTGTTGATACTCTAAATAATTCCTTAGAGAGAACTGGATAAATGAATTGTGCTTTACTCTTTATGTAAAAATGTTCCAGGTACTTTTTAAAAAAATGCAGAGCCCCGGCGGGGGTGGCTCAGTGGCTTGGGCGTCAGCCTGCAAAGTGAGAGGTCATCAGCTCAGTGCCGGGTCAGGGCACACACTGGGGCCCAGCGAGAGGCAACCGACTGATGTTTCTCTCCCTCTCTTTCTCGCTCCCTTCTCCTTGCTCTAAAATTAAATAAATAAATCTTTTAAAAAAATTAAATACATCTGTAGGTGCTGGTATGTAAACATCTTCAAACTACATTATTACATGTAAGTATGAGGTACAGAAAATTATGAACAATATATAATTTTTATTAAATGTGTATGAATATATGTACATATATACATAAACACATTTATATAGATTATTTTTATATATATACCTCATCCCCTTAGACTTAGAAGGACTTATAAGAAACTAACAATGGTTTTGTTTTTGGAGAAGGTCCTATGGAGAGATATCTGTGGGAGAGAAATGTTATACTTTTCTTTTTATGATTTTTACTATACATACTAATTTTTTGTCCCAATGACGTTTGAGGTGCTTTGCATTTCCTTTTTGAATTTCTTGATATTTAACAAACACAATTAGAAATTTTATATATGTGCACATGAAACAACAAATAAAAACTTTTTTCCACATTATTTTCACATATTAGATGGAATAGGAAGAAAGTGAAAAATGCAGGTTGCATTTTGATTAAACTATTAAAATCTTGAATGTCATTTCTCATTGAGCATTTTTTATTTTTCCTCAACTTTATTGAGGTAAAATTGACAAACTTTTTATATTTGAAGGGTACGATGTGATGCTTTGATATATATGTACGTTGTGAAATCGGGTTCCTGAAAACAGGTCTCACCTCACATGGTCACCAGTTTTCTGGTGTCTGTGGTAAGATGGCTTAACATCTACTCTTAGCAAATTTCAAGACTACAACACAGGATTATTAACTGTGGTCACCACACTGTACCTCAGATGCACACGACTTAATCACCTTATACCTGAAAGCGTGTGCCCTGCAGCCGGCATCTCTCCATTTCCCCCACCCTTCGTCCATGATTCATGAGTTCGATTTTTTTTTCTTATACACTACATTCCCTGTCTATTTCAAGAAGTCTCAGCAAAGGTTCCTACGTAAGGGTATTTATTGGTGCATTTCTAATAGCATCATTCCAGAAATATCACAAATGTCCCTTTGTTGGGCACAGGTTAAATAAAGCATAGTATAGCCATAAAATGGAACTCTTACAGAACTTAAGAGAACGAAGTAGGTATATGTACTTCTATGAGAATGTCTAGGTTATATCACTTTGGGGAAAAAAGCAGAGTGAAGAAACAATGTGTAGTATGCCACCTGTTGTTTAAAATAAAACCGCGCCCTCCGTGCATGCAGCGCGGGCCCTGCCCACCGCACTCCGTAGGCGTGCGTGCCTGACCGATGACAGGTGCTGCTGGAGTGAGAGTGGGAACGCGGATAGACAAGAGATTGATTTTTCTTTGTTTTGCTTTTTTATATTTCATTTGTTTTGCCATGTAAAATATTGCTTTTTTAAATAAGTAAGTCAAAGAAATAATACATTATGCTTTGCATTTGTTAACTTATATGAGCAGACACACTTAAGGCAAATGCACCTAAATTTCTGAAACCTTGGCTTTCATTGGCTTTCTGCGAATGGTAATATCTATGTGTTTATTGTGTGGGAAGGCGTGTTATGTTCATTATGACAAAGAATCTTATCCAGTCACATTTCTTTTCGTTTAAACTCAATCGTCTAAGATGTGGGGAAATAAAACCCTAAGATGGTGGAAGTGTCCATTCATACAGGAGCAGGGAGTCCACTTGCATCCAAGGCTTACCTCTTGCTGGCTCTGTTGTCTTATGCAAATCCGTGGGTTGAGTTTCAGGCTTCCTGGCCTTTCTAGCAGGCCTGCAGCACACATGCTGCCCTGCGATACAGGTGCGCGCCGTTTGTCCAATGTGATAGAAAATATAGGAAGGAACTTTACAGACAGTGATGTTCAATTTCAACGTAAGGAGGGGGGCCTGATATTCTTTTTAATGGCAGCAGGATGGACGCTCTGGTGATGTGCATGGAATGTGGATGTGTAATCAGGCTTTGATCTGCGCCTCGAGAAACGGCAGTCCTGCACTCTGCTAGTGATTCCACAGGAAGGGAGGCCAAATGGCTATTTAATAAGGGATCAGGGAGGGTACTGTCCTTGGAGGAGCTGGAATCTGACTGGGAGAGGCTCAGATGAAAGGTGCCCTGGCAGCAAGGTGTTTCACAAAGCGCCTCTGCACCAGGAGGAGCCCCAGTCGCAGGTCCAGCGAGAGAGGAAGCTCTTATAATTCAGTTCCTGGTTGCTTCATTTAGCTTCTTAACCCTCTGCTACTGCATTCCGGTTTTAATGACAGTAAAAACAACAAAAAGTAAAACAAATTAACTTTTGAAAATTATATATACATATACACTTTTGTATTACCAAAGAGTTAGCAAGAAAGAGATAATGGCCCTAATTACCTTTTTACTATACTTGTCACATCATGTTTAGCTTTCCCTTTTGCTGTGACCTTTTGTTCAGGAGCTCTGGAAAATAAGGCGATCGGGTCTGCTTTAGCATCCCTGACATCTTATGAGCACACGATAAGCAATGTTTTGGGTGACTGCTGGGGTAATTACACATATAGGGATAATATATGCAAATCTCATGTGAGAGAAATTATAGGTCACTGCTGTTTGTATCATGCCATTTCTGTGGTGATAAAAGAAATTGCTGTTAATTACCAGATTATTACCATCCTTAATTTTGATAATTCTAGGCTATCATACAGTGTTTTGAAGCACAAATCATATTATTTATTTTTTCCAGCAAGATGGAAGCACTAGGTTCCTCAATCGTGATCCCTGCAGATATGTGTGTGTGCGTGTGCGAGGGAGAGATTGCACATTTGATAAATCCATAGCCATTATGGGGTAAACAAGGATTATTCATGAGGCTTGGGAAGACAAACAGTTTCCTTTTCACTGGCCAACATACATATTTCACTCCCTGAGAACTTCACTGCTGAATTCTTCTGCATAAATATTGCTCTTCTTATAAGCTTCCTCGAGGAAAAGTGAAATCAGAAACCAATGAGAGTAAGTCATGGCATATTGAAAAGCAAAACGAATCCTCAAAGTTAAAACCTGAATGTGCAATGCACATGGACACTGGTGTTACCACAATCACTTTCTCCCTGAATGGTGGACAAGACACTGACACCACCTTTGCAAGTGAGTTGGACTGCATGCAGCCCCTGGCCATGCAGCCCCTGGGCGTGCGTAAAACACACACCCATGGAAGGCTCTGGTACTCTCCAGGGCCCTGGGGTGACGTGGATCCTTTCCAGGATGTTACCATTTGTTTATAAAAACGAAATCCTATGTTCACCCTTTTAAGTATGAGATAAAAGAAATTATATACAAGGATTGGCAACTTTATTCGATTGGATGTGGTTAATAGGTACTTACTATATATTTGTGGCATTTAAGTTCATGTGTTTTCTTCTCTGAATATAATTATTGAAATAATTTTTAGTGTTAATGGGAGAAATTCTCACTTACTCAGGATCCACTAACTGAGGTTAAATTGCTCTGTTCCTAACTGACTAAGCCAAAAAGTAAAAATCTACAAAACTCCTTTGGAGAATACTGGATAATAATAAATCAAACCACTTTATATAAATATAGCCAACTGCATTTTCAATGTCACCCATCAAAAGGACAATTTTTAGTGCTTACAGAAGCTACATTTCAGTCTATTATTAATTTCTCAAACTTGAAAACTTTCTCAAACTCATAAAGATAACCCAGCTGGGCTATAAACTCAACTTATTTTCAGAGCTTATAGGTTTTTATTTTTATGACAAAGCAACTAAAGTTGTTCAGGGGAAGATGGAACTTCGTATTGTTTACCAGAAACGTGACAAATACGTGTGTGCCTTTGTCGTCCAAGAGCCGAGAGAGAGTCTCCACGTAAGTGCTACCTAGTCACTCACCTGGGTTTTCTCATCTGTGCTTACTTACGGTGTATATTTATTTTCGAATTTTATGTATTTCTTATTTTAGAGGAAGCTACCAGCCCCCTACAAACACTTTGGATAAGAAAATGTCAAAGATACAATTCTTTTGATTCGAATTCTCTTGAATTGAATCCCAACGGGTTCACAGATGATTTATATCTTTGAAAATTTCTCATCTAAAATGTTAGTAAGGATGTCCCTCCTCGAACTTTTCTACTGGTGGGAAAATTTCAAGAGTCTCCCCGTCCTCCCCAAACAAACCACAAGGTGATTCAGAGTCAATTCTTACAAATCCCGTTTTTGTGTGCCAGTGCGATCAGAACGTAACATCAAAACAGCTTACGCTACTGCAAGTTGTACAGGGCACGCGATGCTCTGTAAATGCCACATTGCCTTTTCTCTAATTTAAGTCCCATGTATTTAAAGAGAAATCTAACCTGCAGATCAGGTTTCTAAGGCATTCACACCTGTTACTACAAGCTGTGGAAGGAATAGCATGATGTTTGTGAAACTATTGATTTTTTTTTAAACCTGGGTGCTTGAAAGATGTATGTGCTGATCCCGGTGAGTTTTCTGATCCCACTTGTGAAGGCTTTTGATAGCTACACATGGTCAGGTTGTCTGAAAAATCATGTGATTGAAGGAAATGCATTTGTACATCACTTTTCAACTTTAATCAGTCAATTATTATAGGTCACAAAACAAAGGTTACCAAAAGAGCCGAGATTTCTTTAAAGAATATTTATAGATAAATATCTTATTAGAAGGTCTAATTTTCTGCTAGACTTTCATTAAAGTTTATTAACTAATCACACAAAGGATTATGGAAAGTTTAATTGTAAATACCCTGATTTAATATATTTCAATGTAGTCCTGTTTGTTTTAAATATTTTTAGGCTGGTGTTAATTAGAGGAATACCAATCACATGTTCTGTCTCTCTAGAAGGCAAAGACTATATTCACCTTCAAAAATTGACATGTGAGACTTGAGTGTAATCAATAAAAAAAGTAAAACCTCTGAGAGAATGTTTGTCAAGCTGTAGTGACATAGCAATGTCTGTGGAAACTCTTCTAAAAGGCAGATTCCTGGGGTCTGATCCAGAGGCTCTTCTTATTCAGTGATCTGGACCAGGGCCCAGGAACTTGGAATGTCTAACTGGTGTGCCAGGTGTTTCTGAGGAGGTGACTCCTAGACCACTAGTTGGAAACACTGTACTAAGATACTGATAAATTTTACTGAGATTTTCCTGACTAAATATGGTAGAAACACATATCAGGCTCTTTCTTTCCCTCTCTCTTATATGCGACACACACACACACACACACACACACACACACACACACACACACACACACCAATGTAGGAATTAAATAGAGAAGCTTAGTTCCTTTTATAGAATTTATAATGTATCCCTGCTCCTCATCCCTAGAATAGAACACGTGAGGTAAAGATACCTCCTTCCATCCATGAGATGTGGATGCATAGTTATCATCTGGAATAGATAAACCCTGGTAAATGGTGGATATGCTAGATTTTTTCATAAGCTTTATTTCTCACCAGAGTCTAGTTTGGTTCTGTGAAATAACAATTCTAATGCAAGTCTCCTGATTTTAAAAATGATTCTCTTTGTAGGCATCTAATAGCACCTCGAGATCCAAACTACTGAGAGTTCTGCTTATTTTCACTGCTGAAGGAAAGCCCAGCAGAGTCTATGGTCATCGTGGCTGTGGGTAATTCATGGTCAGCATATCCTGCGGCCTCCTTCAGCCACGTGTGGCATGAATGTGCCAAGTCTAAATACACATATGTAGATTCCAGGGAGCTGCTAAACTGTTTCTTAATGATCCCAGTAGGCAATTGTCCGAGACTTCTCATAGAGTATTTGTAAGGCAAAGCATTTCTTCAAGAGGCAATTCCTGTTTTGATGATCTTAGAGCTGTTTGGTCGGAGAGCCAACAGACCCATCTTCCTCCTGCCTCTCTCCTCTTCCCCCGCAGAAAAAAGTGGACAGATGAAAAGTTAGTCCAGGGATGGTTCCTATTTCATTTGAAAGCCCCAGAGGAAACGGCACCGAGTTTACCTCTTGTGTAAGCAGGTTATAAAGTACCTTGTAGTCCCTGGGACCTTGTGTCAAAGGAGGGAAGCTGAAGGAAGAGGAGAGGGCAGAAATTGAAATTGATTTTAGGGAAGGGAGATGTATATCTTCCCCTGAAACAAGGGCCGTGGCTGGATCTTCCCGTTAGGTGATGATGTATGGTGTTGTTTCTGTATCGGCCAAGGCCATGACTCTGGCTTGTATCCTCCAGTTTGTTCATAAGCCTGGCCAAGAGGAGGATAAAAAGTTAAAAGAAGACACTAAGGAAGCTTTGCACATGTGACTCGTATGAACTTGACAGGAAAAGCAAATCCTAAAGATATGCTGTATCTTGTTCAGACTTGCCCGTCAAGTTTGTATCAGATCTCAGATCTCAGTAAAAACTTCAGGAACTTTTCCTTCCCAGACCAGGACTTTAGCTGTCAAAAAATTCACATTCACATGAACCCGATGAACTCAATGAAATAACTCATAGAAACTCTAGTTCTCATTCAGAAGACCATTCAACAGAGGTATAGACGAGAGCTTTTAATAGTGGAGAGCTGTTGTTCTCTTGGATTGAAAAATTGATTTACAGTAGATTTTAATGCTCCTAGCAAAAGGTTTTTGGCATTTTATATCCTACTGTTTGTCACTCTTCTGTGCTGACACAGCTGTAAATCTCAATTATAGCTCTATTTCCAGTTAATATATACTTTATACATGTAATTATCATCTCTTTTCTTGTGAAAAATGAGAACATATTAAAACTAATCTTAAAGTTTTTGTAAAGAAAAATTATCAAAAGGAATCATAATGACATATCTTGTGTGGTGAAGGACAAAACAGTGTTTTAAAAAACTGCAGATTTGTGGAAAGGCACAGTGACTATGAAAGAATATATGGCTCCAGACAAGATTGGCCATTGCATTTCCAGTTAACATGACCCTGTATATTTTTTTACTATACAAGAGAGTACAATTTTTAATTCAATTTTTATTTATTTTTCAAAAGATTTTATTTATTTTTAGAGAGAGGGGAAGGGAGGGAGAAAGAGAGGGAGAGAAACAGCAATGTATGGTTGCCTCTCACATGGCCCTCACTGGGGACCTGACCTGCAACCCAGGCATGTGCCCTGACTGGGAATCGAACCAGGACCCTTTGGTTCCCAGCCCACGCTCAATCCACTGAGCTACACCAGCCAGGGCCCTCAATTTTTATTTTGAGGTAACCATAGATTCACATGCAGCTCTAAGAAATAACACAGGTCCTAGGTACCCTATCCCCAGCTTCCCACAATGTAACATCTTGCAACACTGTAGTGTGCTGTCGTGACCAGATACTGACATTGACACGTCAAGAAAGAAAACATTTCCGTCATCACTAGGATCCCCCATGTTGCCCTTCGATAGACACATGCATTTCCCTCTTGGTCTTCCCCTCCTTTTTAACCACTGGAAGTCACTAATTTCTTCTACATTTCTATAATTTTGTCATTTCAAGAATGTTATATAAATGGAATCATGCAGGATGTAACCATTTGAATAGGATTTTTTGCTAAGCATATTTCTTTTTGGAAATTCACCCAGGTAGTTTTGTGTATCAATAGTCCATTCTCTTTTATTGCTGAGTAGTCTTCCATCGTATGAATATAAATCACAATGTTTAATTCACCCACGATGGGCATCTGGATTGTTTCCAGGTTTTTAGCTTTTATAAAGAAAGCTGTTAAAACATTCATATACTGGTTTTTGAATGAACATAACTTTTCATTTCTATGGGCTAATCAGGGATGTCAGACTCATTTTCACTGGGGGCCACATCAGCCTCATGGTTGCCTTCAAAGGGCTGAATGTAATTTTAGGACTGTATAAATGTATGTAACTACTCCTTAACAGTTAAGTGGGAGCTCGGCGCTGGTGCCAGGTAGAAACAAGGTGCCAGGCAGATAAAACAAGGTGGAGAGCTGGACTTGGCTGGTGAGCATTGTGTTTGCCACCTGTGGGTTAGATGATCAGAAGTGCAATTGCTTCATCATATAGTAGTTGTGTGTTTAGTTTTTTAAAAAAACTGTCAAACTGTTTTTCATAGTGTCTGTATCATTTTATGTTCTTACCAGCAATATGCAAGTGACCCACTTTCTCTTTAATTCTGGGTGGGGTTAGGTGTACAGGCTCCCCACTAGTCCCTTGTTGATGGTACCCGGAATGCCTTGTCACTGTTCCCCTCATGGCTTCCACAGGTGGCAGGGAGCATGGGATGGAGTTACCCTCATTACCACTAGGCAATGATGGGAGTCCTTTACTCCTCACTAAGCTTCCTCTGATATCGCACAAGTAGGGAGATAGATGGACACCTTATTACTGCTGGGCCAGGGTGGAAGTCCGGCATTCTTTAATAGGCCCCTGGCTGGGCCACTGGGGTGCCTCATTGCAGTCTGGCGAGAGAATCTCAGCATCTTACTTGGCCTTTTCTGACATTAGTGTGGGTTGGGGCAGGTTTTCTGTGGTGTTTGACTACCGTAGAATAGTTATTGTCTAAACAGTTTTCTATACTGTTAGGCTGTCCCTTCCTAGTCTTTTGGCTCCAAAGAGCAAGATTTTATTGGGACTTTTTTTTTTTAGTTTGCGTCTGTTGGAATTTGGCTTCCTCAGCTCCATTGTCTGGGGTATTATATGAGGAAAAAAAAACAAAACAAAACCCCAGGGTATCTCCACTCTAACTTTCTGTGGGTCTCTGAGGTCTCTAGGCAGTCTGTCTTCTCTTTACTTTTAAGAGTTTCCTTTTTAGTTCTTTTCATACGTTATAAGCCTTTTAGTTGTGCTTTGTGGGAGGCATAGAAAAAAAAATGTCTCCTCCTTTTGCCTGTAAGTGAAAGTCATCATACATCTTTCACACAAATTTAAGTTCAACTTTTTGTAAGATCCTTGGGCAAGTAGCTGGATTCCTTCATTCACCCAATTAACAAGCATTCATTGCATCCCAAAGCCATACCTGGTTCTAGGCTAAGCAAGTGAATGCCAGGGTAAATAGTGTGCAGTGCAGGCCTCATGGAGTCAGTCCACAGTTTAGTGAGAGAACAAGAGATACTTAAAAAGCAACACACAAAGCAAAACCTGGCTACAACAATGTACTAGCTTTAGTAATAGTGATATGCGCCAGGCATTATTTTGGGTGAGATATCTTTTCAAAATCTCTAGACCTTCGCCCTAAGTCCACTATCCCCCATAGTCCTGGGGCAATCCGATACACGGAGACAATCCGACACATGGGTAAGTGCTACGGAATTTACCTTTGAGATCTCTTACCAGAAGATTCAATGGAAAAAATTCATATAAAAATACACATGTAATTCTAGGTCAGATTATGGCACATGGAAGCTAAAGATGCCCCGTGAGCCCAACCTTCCATCTTGGAAACAACCTGCAAGTCAATAAGGGTGGCTAACAAGCGTGTCTGTTCTGACCTTCTTTTAGTTTCTTTTCTGAGATTTAGAAGAAATCCTCACCCAAGGACATGCTTATTAATTCGAGAGAGAGAACTATTGATGTGTGCGAGAAATGCAGCTTGGTTGCCTCCTGTACACGCATGGGTTGGGGGATTGAACCCACAACCTAGGTATGTGTCTAGGTGTGTAGCGGGAATCAAACCTGCAACCTTTTGGTGTGCAGGACGATACTCCAACCAACTGAGTCACCCAGTTGGGGCTCTTTTCTGGGATTTCTGAGGCAGTTTTTCTGGCTTTCTCTTCTCCTTCCTGATGACATATGTGGGCATCATTATATGAATTTTGTATTTCAGATTATTCTGAAATTGATTCCTTACATGTTCTTATGGGATATGAAACGGAAAGAATGGTCATTTTTAAATCTCTGGTTTGCTATTTTTACTTTTTTCTGAAGAATACGGAACCTCTGCATGACTTCCTTCAACCCCACCCTTTTCTTTGGGAGTTTCCATTCCCCTTCAACATCCATCCCTGTGTTTTCTGCTACACATATATGTATTTGATCATAAATCAGGATCCCCTCTGATAGTGGCTCTTATTCTAATTTGCCTGATCTTTCATACCTACTAACATTTATGTCTAATTGATTCTCTTAGTTTTGCACATTTTACTTTTGGTGTCCCTGCAAATCAGTACCTATCCCCAGGACAGCTTTTAAAAATTCATGTTCTCTTCTTAATTTCAAGGTGTCTAGCTTTATTTCCTTTCTTCAAATTGAGAAACATTTATTGTTTTTACAATTGAAAACCATTTTTATTTAATTGACAGAGCAGTCCTGTTTTGTGGGGTTGCTTTTATTTTTCAGTTTATTACAGAGACAGGAGTCTAGAATCAGGAGTGTCTCAGTGGGCTTCCTGCACAGTAGCCCCCCACCCCATTCACTAGCTCCATATACACCAGCCTTCACAAATGGCCTAGACTATTATAGAAGCAGTACTTTCTCTCTGACTTTCCCATGTTTTGGCAGACTATAGTTTTAGTGTCTTTATTCCTTTTCTCAGAAAGATATGGGAGGTCGGAGTGTTTTTCTGTCTCTTAGTACTTAACTTTGGCACCCAATTAAGCGCTCAGCAGCAGACTCACGGAAAAGGAAAACCCGGTAGCTACAAGGACAGACATGAGAAGAAAAGGGCAAAAAAGGGAGCTCTGACTAGTAACTTGCCGTGGCATGTCACTTAGCTAAAGTGGCACTACTCCGGAGGAAGCTCTGCCTCCTCAGAAAGGTCTTCCTAGAATTTTCTCAGGAAGATCACTTCAGATGAATGTAGATTTCATCAGAATGAATAACTTTACCTCTGAATGGGTACTTGCTGAAAACGGATTTGTTTTGCATATCTATTCCTTTTAGGTTAACATAAAATAATACTTAGGTGTTTTGGAATGCAGTTTGGAAAGAAAATCACTGCATTTAAGTTAACAAGAACATGCTGTATTTTACAGTGTTTACTTAGTCAAAGTAGAAAACACTTCAGCTCTCTGCAATGAACACTAATTATTTTTGCTTTAGCATGACAAGTAAGCTAAGCCTGAAGAAGTCAGGCCTTCAGCCTTGTTGTTAATGGGATGATGACTCTGCTTTTCTGAATTGATAATTTATTGGTAGTGTTTGAATAAACCATAGAGCTTTAATTTTTATTATAGGGTGGCTTTTTATAATGGCTTGCATTTTGGCCCAAGGTTTTAGGTCTTTCCCAATAGCTATAATTCTTTCATCCCTGCTGTTATTATTTCTTTGCTCTTAAAAAAAATCTTATCGGTTACACTGCCATAACAAATAAATCCCCAAATGTGTAATGGCTCCCACAGGAGGTTTAATCTTGCTCACGGCCAAGGCTGGTGGTAGTGGTTAGTAGGTGGCGTTCTCCATACAGAGATTTTCCTTTCAACTCCTGTGACTGCTATATGCTGGTTAAAACTTGCAACTAGTTGCAAAGTGCATTCACCATTAAAGGTCCTGCTCAGGAGTAGTGTCTACCCTTTGCATCGGGGTTCCTTTGGCGAAAACGAAGTCATTTTGTGACTGTAGGTATTTAGCTAATTTTTATTAAGAAAAAGAGCAAAGGAAATTAGACATTGAGCTTAATAAACTGGGGAGCATAAGCCTGCTTCCTTGGCCAGGAAGCTATCATATTTATAGCCTCATTCACACACTCCAGGGGACTGCCGTTGAGCAGACTTAATCCTAGGAGCACAGGAAATCTCCCCAGGAGCACAGTTTGCTCTCTAGTACCAGACTGTTGGCAGGAAGCAGGGGGAAGTAAGCACCTGTGCAATAGGGGTCGAAAATGGTGCCAGAGAGGTGCTTGACCACAGAGGCCTGTCAGTCTAAGTAGGGGGTGGAACTATCAAAAGCCCACAGAAGCTTGGGAAATTGATTAGTTATTTTGAAAAAGTTCCTGGTTAGCCCTGGCTGGTGTGGCTCAGCTGGTTGAAGCAGCAGCTCATAAACTGAAAGGCTGCAGATTCGATTCCCAGTCAGGGCACGTGTCTGTGTTGCAGATTTGCTCCCAGTCAGGGCACATACAAGAGAGAACCAGTCTATGTTTGTCTCTCACATCAATGTTTCTCTCCCTCTCTCCCTTCCTGTCTCTTTAAAATCAATAAACATGTCCTTGGGTGAGGATTCAGAAAAAGCTCCTAGTTGTAATCTCAGGGAAACAAAGAAGCGTGCCCTGCCCCCTCCCCCCCCCACCCCCGCCGTCTCTTCCTCCCCCTCCCTCCCTTAATTGCACTCGACCTGTTCATGCACTGTCTCACCCAGGAGCACACAATCACATGTGGTGATTACAGTGGTGGGGTGGAGTTGATTAAATGGTGATAAAAAATTTAAATTAAAAAAATTTAGTGAAAGTCAAAAGGTGCTTTTAAAGTCTTCTCACATCGTCTTTAAGACTTCAACCATTTTCCTGCCAATCTCGAAAATATAGGTAACCGTATAGACAATTCATTGGTGTGTCAGGGGTTGATAACGAACTTTATTTGTTTGTACTAGGGATATCTGAGGTACAGACTATTTTAACTTAAAAGAATAAATAATGGTTAACAGTTAACATTTATTATTTAAATATGTGCCAGAGATTAAGTCTAAGCAGTGGAGTCTATTCACCCTAATGACTGCTTTGGACCCTCTCAAAAAAAAAAAAAGAATAAAAGGAAGCCTAGAAAACATTTAACTTATTTCAAATAACTGCAGATAGAAAAATTTCAACACTATTTAATAAAATCAAGCAGCCAAAAATATAAAATTGAAATTATACAATATCAAATTAGGCATTTAGTATTCTTTGTGATTATTGCTTTGGGTTTCCTAAGCTGCTTGTGGCTTTGCACTGATAGTTTTAAAAATTATATTTGCGATAAATTTTACTATTTCTTTAATTTTTCTGCTTTATTTTTTCTCTCTTTTTTTGGAATTCTAATTGCATATTCATGAGACTACTTGACGTTATTTTTCATGTCACTGAAGTTCTATTCATTTTTTTCACAAACTTTTTTCTTTCTTCAGCTAAGTTTGGTTAGTTTTTATTGATCTGCCTTCAAGTTTATGATCTTTCCCTTTGGTCTTCTATTTGCACTTCAAATATCTGCAAGAAGTAATTTATTTTCAGTTTTTGAATTTGCATTTATTTTTTTAATATTTCTAGTTCTCTTTTGAGATCCCTCAACTGTTCCCTTAGCATACCCATCTTTTCCCTTAAATCCTTGAATATATTTATAATAGTTTTTAAAAAATGCCTTTATCTGCTAATTTCAACACTTGTGTCATTTCTAGAATTGTTTTTGTTGACTGTAGTTTTCCTCTAGTTTTAGGTCACATTTTCTACCTGTTGGTCTTATGATTTCATTTATTATTACTGTACGCTGTTTGCTGTGGATGCTACACTGGGAATTTGACTGTGTTGTTTTCGTTTAACAGTGGCTGGGTCTTACTCTGCATTGCAGTAAGTTTAATGGAGGCTCAACTTGAACTTGTCAAGGATTGATTTTGGCTTTTGTTAGGGCAGTTTTTGAGTAGCATTTGCTTTAGGATGAATGAGAGTAGCTCTATTCATAAGATTCATCCTTATTGGGACCTCAATTAATTGCTCAAGGTTTTTCCACTGTGGCTTTTCAGAACTCCCACATCTTACAGCGCTATGAAACCTTCAGGATTTCTTTTAAGATCTTCAACCCCAGTAGCTGATTTGTGCAGTGCTGAATGGAGTATACATGCATAGCTTAATATTTAGCTTCAGACCCAAGGGGACTCTTATGAGGATTTCTGTGTAGTTTCTTTCTCTTCAATTTCCTGTTCCACAAATTCCAGTCTTCTCAGTAGCCTGGAGCTCTAACTCTGCCCTCTGCCTAGCACGGCTACTCTCGCGTGCGGTCCTTTCTGACTCTGTGTTAAGCTTTGGAGAGTGAGTGCCCCCAGGCAGAAAGCCAGGATGAATGTGGAACTCAGCTCACATATTTTCTTGCTCTGCACTATCATAACCAGGTGCCATCCACTGTGCAATGGCAGAAAACAGCTGTTTTAGGTAGTTTTTTAAATCCAGTTTTAGAGTTATTTACAATGAAAGTTTTAAGTCTAATACCCATTAGACCATTATAACCAAAATTGGAAGGTGCTTATGTACTTTTTTCAAACCCCACATTTGTATCAACTCCCTTTCACTAAGTGTTTTCTATTCCTAGAATGTTCTTACTTCTGTTTCTTTCGTTGGCTGGCCTTATTGGCATTCACATCTCAGTTCCAGTGTCACCGGTGATCTCTGGATCTAAAGTACCACGAGCCCCTCTCGTCATTCTCCTTTTCAGTACAATGTTTTATTTTCTTCATAGCCTTCATCGTAACCTGCAGTTATCTTGTTTGTTTATGTGTATGCTTGTTCCTTATCTGCCCTTCCTCACCACAATGTAAACTCCTTGCGAGCTGTGACGTCTGCAGTCCTATTGACCACGGTACTTCCAGAGCGAGCACACTGGCAGGCATGGAACAGTGCTTAAAGCATGCAGGTTAAATGAAGAGAGAAGAGAGTCACTAAGGTGCTTAAACCCTCAGCTCACCATGTGTCTAGAAATTACACTGAAGTAGGTTTAGGTTTCAAGTATCTGAATAGGTTATTACAACCTGAGTCTTCCTGAGGGTGAACCCTTGTATCTGGCATGAGGAAAATGTGCTTATCTTATTTTGAAGAAATTGAACATAAAATACGTATCCCCAGTTAACGTAGTTCTATTTTATTTAGTAATTCACATTTTAATAATGTTTTGAGGTAAACATAAAATATATTAGAAAACCACATTGTACAACTGGACATATCTGGAGAAATTTTGTGAAAACTTCCACATGATTCAATGATTATTTCTGTACTCTGAATGAATATTTGGCAATTAATTAATATTTGGAAAAGTTAATTTTGTTCCTAAAACTTTTTAAAGTTTGAAGAATAAGGAGAAAAGATGTAGACATATTTTAAAAGACACCTGAATGTGTATGCTCCTTGCCATTATACATTTTAAGTTACTTTTATTTTTTTAAATTTATTTATTTTTAGAGACAGGGGAAAGGAGGGAGAGGGAAGCTTCAATGTGTGGTTGCCTCTCTCATGCCCCCTACTGGGGACCTGGCCGGTACACCAGGCACGTGTGTCTCCTGGGAATCGAACTGGAGATCCTTTGGTTTGCAGGCCTGCACTCAATCCACTGAACCACACCAGCCAGGCCCATTTTAAGTTTTTTATCCACTAAACCTAAAAATCTATTACTCTTCTAGAAATTTACAGAGATTTCATTTCTTTGTATGTCTGATCATTTCAATATTTTTCCCAAATGAAATTATTTTCCCATTTTAAATAATTTGTACACCTGTAAAGTCACAAATATTTCTTTCACATTTACAATACTTATTTCAGTCTTTTAGGACTAAATACTCACAATGAATAAAAATCAAATAATGATAAATAATCTTAGCATATGCTATACATTTGTCTTAAATATAAATAAAGAAGATATTGGAAAAAACTTTGTCACATAATAGATCTCGAAATGATAGGAATATGCAACAATATTAGAATATATAGAGAAATGTTCCACTGAAGATTCTAACCCATAATTTTTCTTGTAGTAGATTCCACATTTGAGAAATACACTTTTCAAGGCAATAAAATGAAAGAGCCAGTAAACAGCTATGTAAACGAGTGATATGAAAATGAAAGACTACAGGCACAATTTGCCTTTGTGCTATGTATTATATGCCTTGGAGATCAACGAGTGTTTTGTAGCATCTGTTGAAAAATGGTGCCCTAGACTTGAGACATACTGAAGAGATTGGAGCCGTGTTTTCAGGACTGTTCTGTGCCTTGATGAGAAACAAGAGCCACAATATAATATGCATGCCAGGATAACGTGATGGTTTTAAGGGGTTTGAAAATATTGATAGGAGCTGTTCTTGATGTGTTTAGTGAAGCAAAATCTTAAAAGTTTTAATGTGAAGGCATTGAGATAGTGTATAGATTCTCCTCACAGCATGCTGAGACAGGACCAGATGTGCTTATGGAACAAGTTTCCTTAATGTAAGTTGCATGGAAAACAGTTTTCAGAATATAGATCTTTATTTCATGAAACATCCATTTTAATAAGATATAAACAGAGTCAGATTTGGCAGTGATTCAGCAAATTAGAGCTAACTTTGCTTTCAGAAGGGACCTAGCACAAAGAACACTGGAATGGAGGTTTTATTAAGAGTTTTACATTCTTTTCCTATCATCTTTTTTGTTTTTTAAATACAGTAGTTGCTTTTTCTGAGATTTCATCTAGGACAAGAACTAGTTTATCTCAGTCTAATAGATACAAGTCTCATCAGAGAGGCTGAAATGCATGTACGTGGTGTACAAGAGACAAGTGGAGAATTTTGTATCTAGATGCCCTTCAGTTACACTGAGAAATATGTCCAGCTCCATTTATTTACCGTGAGATGACAGGTCTGTCTTTGAAAAAAGGGAATCATACCTCTAAGTATATTATAGACATAAACCCACCACCTAGTAGATATTCTGTCGTGCCCGATAGCTGACAAAACATGTCTACACGACCTTCTTGGTGGAAAGATGGGAAATTGTTGCTGCTATGTCAACTTCTGCCTGTAACTTCTTCCTCCAGATCATCTCCTAGGAAATTGTGCAGAAATGCCAAGGTTCTCTGGTTCAGAAGCATAAGTCGGGTTATTAATTAGCCTTTTGGTCTTTTTCTGCTAAATTGTCTTGATAGGGTCATTGTAAGTAAGATATTCAATTTAGCCCCCCAGAAGTGTTGTATGAGTAAGGTCTTGTAGAACTGAGGGCAGCGATCACGTGGGTATGTAGAATAGCACTCCACCAAGAAAACGGAAAGTACAAAACTCCTGAATGTAGTAAATGTCATTGACTTTAGACTATTCAACATTGGTTCATTGATTCATTTTTGTTCATTTTTTCATTCATTCATTCAGTCAGCCACTTATCATTTAACAACTCTTGAGCACTTATTATTTGTAAAGCTTTGCGTTAAGTACTAGAAGAAGCTAAGGTCAACATGCATACCTATTTTACTGAATTATTATTATTTTTAAAAATTTTATCTTTATTTTTTTTTAGACAGAGGGGAAGGGAAGGAGAGAGGGAGAGAAACATCAATGTGTGGTTGTGTCTCGCACATCCCCTACTGGGGACCTGGCCCACAACCCAGGCATGTGGCCTGACTGGGAATCGAACCAGCAACCCTTTGGTTCTCAGGCCCATGCTCAATCCACTGAGCTACACCAGCCGGGGCTCTTTTACTAAATTATTATACATGAACTTTTAGTCTTAAACATAAGAAAAACATGAATAAAA
Organism: Micronycteris hirsuta; assembly: GCA_004026765.1. Taxonomy (NCBI): domain Eukaryota; kingdom Metazoa; phylum Chordata; class Mammalia; order Chiroptera; family Phyllostomidae; genus Micronycteris; species Micronycteris hirsuta. The sequence continues at coordinate 29,421 of PVJI01009751.1, read as the reverse complement.
CTATTTAAAATACTTGTAGGTCTCTTGCTTACTCTGATCCAACCACAGCAGGCTCCTTGCTGTCCCTAGAACACAATCCTACTTCAGACCTTTGCACTGTTCCTTCTATCTTAAATTCTATTTCCCCAGAGAGCCACATAGTTTTAATACTTTCACTGGCTTTGGGATATTATTTAAAAAATCTCATCTAAAATGTTACCTTATAATACTATTTTCTCCTTTTGCTTTATTGTTACTGTTACATCATACGTAGCTCTTGTCATCTCACAGAGTATACATTGTCTTTATTTTGTCCCTTGTCTGTCTCTCTCTGTAGGAACATTAGCTCCAGGAGGGTGGGCGTTTTTGGCTTATTTCTCTTTCTCTGCTGCCTAGTGCATAGGAGATGCTCTATGAGGATCTATGGTTGAGTGGGTAAATAAATTATGTGTAAAATGCAACGTGCAAAGCACTGTGTAAGGTGCACCATGATTTGTGTGAAAGGTGGGGAAAATAAGGTGCATGCATGTGCTTGTATGTGCATAAAACATCCCTGAAAAGGATCACAAGGAAACAAATCACTGATGGTTGAAGGGGAAGAGGAACAGGGTGGCTGGATGGAGAGATTGTTCACTATGGTTTTAAATACATTTCAACTGAACTGCATGAATTATCTCTTTGAAATATTAGTTGTATTCAAAAATTCAAATAGTAATTTCAAAAGCAAGTAGGTAGAAAGTGACAATTGCAAAGAAAAAGTGAGTAAAGTGCTGTATGACTCCCAGTAGGATGGGTGCTATGTGTGGGGGGAGTGTGAGGCTGGAAGAAACGCATTTCCTGAAGAGAACACAGCAGGCGCTATCCAGATGCTGAAACACAGGCCACAGTTCTGGGAACAGATGTTGTTTTGAAATCAAGCATATAGAAAACTGGAAAAAAATGTGTTGATAATTTGGAACAAAATTATGAATACTTCAATCTCCAGATTAAGGAGTTTGTTTTGAATTTGTTAAATAACTTAATTCCTAATAATAACAACATGATGTACAACCTGGAATTCTGTGGTATTGTTAAGGTAAAAGTGTACATAAATTACTTGAAAGATAGGTCAAGATAAGGCTATATGGAGGGGAGGGGAGGAGAAAGAGATAAAGTCATATATTAATAAACATAAATTTTTTCCAGATTTGTATTTTTCTTACAAAAGTTAGTATACATAGTCGCTGTAAAGTAATTCGACCAATATGATGTGGGATAACATTAAGTTCTCATTTTCAATCATTTTCTGAGATGTAACCATGTCCCTGTAGGTACATGTTCAGATATTTTCCTCTGAACTTAAATATTCCCTTTAAAAATGAGATCCAGCCCTGGCCGGTGTGGCTCAGTAAGTTGGAGCGTTGTACTCTAAGCTGAAAGGTCTCAGTCAGGGCACGTGCCCACGTTTCGGGTTTGGTCCCAGGTTGGGGCCCCACAGGAGGCAACCAATTGATGTTTCTTCTCTTCCTTCCATCCTCTCTCTTTGGAATAATAAAAAAATATCCCATCTCCTTGTGTGGTATTTAACAAAATAAAAATGAGATCCATATTGTGCATATTGTTTTGCAATTTAATTTATTGCATTGTCATTATTCCATATCAATTTATTCAGGGCTAAAACATTCCCTTTGTAATGTATAATGTTGCATTGGGGATTATGTCATAATTATTTAACCAGTTCAGTATATATGAATATTGATATTTTTCTATACTTTTGTTTCTTAAGGACAATGAATATTTTCAATTAAAAAAGATCTTCAGACATTGCTCAACTTTTGTTGCTGTTGCCTTTGCATTCTTGTTTTGTTTTCATGAAGTTGGTAGATGACAGTACTTGAAAGGTAACCTGTATTGTTATTTATCAATTTAGAAAGTCTAATAATGTTAGAGAAAACTGAAATCTAATTATGTATTTGTTGTGGTATAGCACACCTCTCCAAACTGTAGGGCGCTGAAAACACTTATTATTTTTTCTCTGGCTGTGTGGATTGACTGGGCACTGATGGGTTGTTTTCACTTGGAGTTGTCTGTCCTGTGCAGATACATGGTGCATGGGCTGTCGTCCTCTGAAGGCTCACCTGGGCTGGTGTCTCAAATGACTTGTCCATCCACGTGTCAGGGGCCTCAGTGTCCCTTGCCTTCACACCAGTCATTGCCTCTTCATGTGGATTGAGCTTCTTAAAGAATGGTAGCCTAGTGGTTGTGCTTCATACAAGGTAGCTGTCTTCTAAGAAGCAGGAAGCAGAAATTGCCAGGCCATTTAAGGGTTATACTCCAAACTGACACAGCTTTACATCTGCCATATTATTTCAGTCAAAGTAGTGACAGGGTCCACCCAAGTTTAAAGAAGTGATGACTCTAGTTCTTCATGGAGAAGTGGCAGGGTCACGTCGCAGACAGCCCAGTGGGGTGGGAGGGAGATAGTAGAGTGGCTTTTTGGAAACTACTGTCTGCCATAGTCTGTTACATGTGTTATCTCTTAGGATAAAAGGCCACCTGTGTTACCCAATTGTATTATGGCTACAAAAGGAACCTGGCACCAATTGTTTATTCTGTCATTTTATTGTTTGTGCTCAAATTTCCCATGTATACAAGTTGTATAAATGAAATACATTTTCATTAAATATTTATGAAGCATTACTATGCTCCAGTCCTTGCATGTACAGAGATAAATGTTACACATCTCATGTCCTCAGAATGTTTATGATCTAACAAATGAAGTAGGAAAAACAGTTATCTGAACAAGCAGTGGAGTGTTCAAAACACAAAGGAAGACATCATTTCAGGGCGTGTTGGTACAGAAGGCGGGAGGACAGTGGTAATCAAAAGTTAATAGTGCAGCCCTGGCCGGGTGGCTCAGTTGGTGGGAGCACTGTCCCATACACTAAAAGGTTGTGGGTTCATTCCCCAGTCTGGGCACATACCTAGGTTGTGGGTTCAATTCCGGGACTGGATGTGAATGGGAGGCAACTGGTCGATGTTCCTCTCTTCCTCCTCTCTCTCTAAAATCAGTAAACATATCCTTGGATGAGAGTTAAAAAGAAGTTAATAGTGGAGATGACAGAAGATGAGGCTTAATGTTATCCCACATCATATTGGTCGAATTACTTTACAGCGACTATGTATACTAACTTTTGTAAGCTTGGGAGTAAATGAGAGTTATCCCATGGCTAAAGCATGGCCGGGTATCTGAGCTAGAGGGAGGAAAGTCACGGTGACATGGGACAGATGAACATTGGAGACATGAACAGCTTTTCATTTTAGAAAAAATATACCATGGCACTGCTAGGGAGAATGAATTGGAGGAGTATGAGATTACAGAGAGCAGACCATACGAGAGTCTGTTTCTTGGTGAGTGATAATGGTCTATATTGAAAATGAAAGGCATGGACAGGAATGGAAATGTGAGGTCCAACGTAAAACAAGGTTAGAAGGTAGAATTTATAAAATTTCTTCACTGACTACTTGGGTGTTAGCCTGAGAAAGAGAAGGGAGGTTAAAATGACTCCAGTGCCTGGCTAGGGCACGGGGTGGAGGGAAGTGCAAGTCACAAAGAAGGGAGTACAGCAGGGAGGGCAGAATTAGAGTGATCCATGTTTGAGTCGCTTACGGGAAGTGCACCTGGAGACGTCCTTGATTTCATTCAAGGATCTTAGACTGGACATACAGAGTTTTGACCTATCAGCAATTAGGTAGCCACTGAATGCATGAGCTCAATTCGCTGATACGCGGGAGAACACATGGAAGAAAACTGAGCAATACAGATGAGAGAGAGAAAGAGATCCAAAAAAGAGTAAAACAGGGAAACCAGGGCTGGACAGATTCGCAGGATGGGGGTCGTGAGCAGTGTACAAACGCCAGAGTCAGGCACATTGGATCAGCAACGAGTCCATTCCGTTTCGGCATTCAGAGATCACTGATACCTTTCCAGAACTGTTTAGTGTAGTTATGTCAGTTAAAGGCAGTCAGTCTTGGGTTGAAAGGGTAAGGGAAAGTGAGACAGGAGAAAAAATTTTTTAATGAATTAGTTGTTTTAAATATTTACTTCAGTGTTTTACTGTGCATCCCCTGCATTGGTCTTGCTTTCATGTCTGAGTGTACAACACACTTTATTGCAAGACTAGTGGCTTTAATTTCTTCATGCACTTCAACTGTTTTCTGGTAATCATTTTTCTCTAAACCTAAAATTATTATGTGTATGTGGCTTGATTTGTGACCTATTTTTACTTTTCTACATGCTGCCTTAACATCTAGGTGGACTTAATCCCCTGTCTCAACAAATTTGCCCCCATGCTTGAAATGTCCATGTTAGGAATTATTCTTATAGGCTTAAATATTTCCATTTTAAGTGGCCTTCCTTAAAATACAAACTTCCTTGGTTGATGTAACATGTCAAAAATAAAACTTAGTATCGAGAAGGGATAGGAAATATTGTAATGGGGAAGGACGTAACTTTTGAGCAGGAGTGTAGGAAGATGGGCTTCTACTGGGACATTCAGAAAACAACTTGAGTTTCCGGAGGCTGTGCATGGATGTTGGCAATGGCATTCCATATGGAGTGAGAAAGGGGAATGGTTTTTACTGAGCACCTACTATATTATATAAATGCCACCTCACTTTATAGCAACAAATATTCTTTAGGGTAGGTACTATTATCCCTACTTATAGATGTGAACACGGAGTCCCCAAAGCTTGGATTATTTGCTTAAGGTTATATTGCTAGTTAAAGTGCAAGAATTCAAATGAAATTTTTTCCAAAACTCCTGCACTTTAAAATTTCTGAGCTAACTTTATTCCTACAAACCTGTGAGCCTTACATACATTCTTGGGTTTTGTGGTTCAGTGCTTCAGAGCAGAACTTAAAGTCTACCATCTGGTATCCCTCATTTTATGTATTTCATTGTATTAGTCAAGATTCTGCCTTGGCTGGTGTGGCTCAGTGGATTGAGTGCTTGTCTGTGAACCAAAGGATCACCAGTTCTATTCCCTGTCAGGACACATGCCTGGGTTGCAGGCCAGGTTCCCAGCAGGGGGCTTGTGAAAGGCAACCAAATATTGATGTTTCTCTTTCTCTCTTTCTCCCTCCTATTCCCTCCCTCTAAAAAATAAATACCATGTTTTTTGGACTATAAGACGTACCTAGGTTTTAGAAGAGGAAAATAGGAAAAAAAATTTGAAGCAAAAAATGTGGTAAAATATTTAATAACATAAATAACATAATATTTCACCAATGTAAATGTAAATAGAACTCAGGTAAGCTACATTCGGACTATAAGATGCACCCCCATTTACCTCCTAAATTTGGGGGGAAAAGGTGCGTCTTATAGTCTGAAAAATACGGTAAAAAAATAAATAAGTCTTTAAAAAAAGACTCTTTTGGTTGCTAGTAACAAACAATTCAAATTGGCTTAAGCAGAAAAAGCAGTTCACTGGCTGTATAATTGAAAGATCTGGGGGATATTTGAATTCAAGCACAGTTTGATCCAGGGTGTGTAAGGAAGGATAGCAGGAATATGTCTCTGTGTGTGTTGGCCTCTTTCTCAGTTAGGCTGTCCCCTTATCATGGCAAAGGCTGCCACTGGAAATTACAGATGCAGGTGGTACTAGCTTAGAACCAGATGAGAAAGTGTGTCTTTCCCCCAACTTTCCTACTGCTTTCTGGTATTCTGATTCGTTGGTCTCAGTCATATACTCATCCCTGCACTAATCTCTGGGGTTATGGAGTTGTGTTGTTTTTATTGGCCAGGCCTCAGTCACGTGCTTACTTCTTGACCCTTCTACTTACCTAAGCCATGTCAATTAGAAGTAGAAGAAGGTGTTTGTTCTCAGTACAATCAGGATGCCATTAGAAAAGTAGGATCCTGGATAGTCACAAACAACAGATGGCCACTGCCATTTTCACATTATTAGCCTACTCGGGCCTTCTGCTTGTCAGCACTGCAGATACTGTGATGAGAGATTTTCTCATTTGTACTTTCCTAGCTGCTCTTTCCTTTGCACTTGCTACTCCCTTCCACCAATGGTTTCAGAGACTTTCTCTCAGAAGCTTTCCCTATCTTTACTCTGCATTCTGGAAGTATTGAGAGATCTGTTTATTTACCTGAAGTATGTGTTGGTAAATCTCTTAGGTTGTTTTATACATGTGTTTATATGTGGTGTATGTGTGTGTAACTGTTTTACCATATATCCTGGTGCAGGGTGTATTTTAGTTTATTTATGCATTTATATTCAAAACCCAGGGGACAGGAATCTATAGGCAAAATGAATTAAAATTTAACTGCAAAACAATGATCTTTCCCCTCCAACCAAGACATGCAATGAAAGTAAAAGGCTGAATTTAGGGAAGTCCTTTAGTCAAATTATTTGTGATTTTATTGGAAAAAATATTACAAGCCTATTAGTAAGACACGCATATTGGTTTTCTCTGGGAAACCGTAGTAGAACACACCACCCCACTCTGCCATGTTCTCATTCTGAGTCCATGAAGATATGTATGAATGCATGCATGCATGCTATGTTTTGCTAAAGATATTTTGGGCTATTCTGTGGAATATTTCATCTCCTTAATTGATGGGTGAAGTAGAACTCTACAAGTTTGAACTTGGCCTCAACGTCTCGTGACTTTAGTCTCCTTTCCTTCTCTTTCTTCCATGCATTATCATTCATCTTTCCTTTTCTCTTCTGTCCCATTCTTTTTGTTTTTACATTGTCACTTGTCTCCCTTTCTAGCATTTCTTCTCCATTTCTTGAGTTAATTAGTATTATAATGAAATTCTACTAGGCCACACAGTATTTTTTCCACGTTCATAAACATCTTTGTTACATGTAATTTTTTATACTTCTCTACAGTCAGTGTAGAAGAAATATCACTTCTATGCCTCGAACATTCCACTCAATGTATCCTGTAAGTAACACTTTCATAAACATCATTAACACATTTGGTTTTATTTTATTTTTCTGATTTTATTGATGTGTTATTGACATACCTCACTGTAGAAGTTTAAGGTATGCAGAATAGTGACTTCACTTTTAATGTGAAATGATTACCAATGTAAGTTTAGTTAGCTTCCATCATCTCATGTAGATACAGAAGAAAAAAAATTCCCTTGCGATGAGAACTCTTAGGATTTATTCGCTTGACAACTGTGTGTATGTGTGTAGTCTGTGTGGAAAAAGTCCAGCCATTGTTAGTATAATGAGAACAATTTGCATGACATCGATGTAGCCCAGCAGCCAAGGAGAGTGGACTGGAATGACCATGCGTGAACAATGATGATTTCACTGTACTAGTCAATGAGGGCGGTAGATGATGTTGAGTGAGCATGTGTACTGTGTGGCCAGCACATTCAAAATGACTGAGCGAGTAGAGCAATGAATCTGCATCAAATTTTGCATTAAGCTCGAACATTTCTCCATGGAAACTATTCAGATGATTCAGAAGGCTGTAGCTATGGGCAACTGGTGATTGGCAGCTTCATCATGACAACACACCAGCTCATACATCACGTCCCATGCAGAGTTTTTTTGTGAAACATCAAATCACCCAGGTGACGCAGCCCTCCTATAGCCCAGATTTGGTGCCCTACAACTTCTGGCTTTTCCTTTGAAAGGGAAGAGATATCAGACCATCAGTGAGATTCAGGAAAATAGGATGGGACAGCTGATGGCAGTTGGGAGAACTGTGTGAGGTCCCAAGGTGCCTACTTTGAAGAGGACTGAGGTGTCATTGTCCTATGTACAATGTTCTTGTATCTTGTATCTTCTTTAATAAATGTCTCTATTTTTCGTATTGCATGACTGGATACCTTCTGGAGAGACCTATATATCATTGGGCAGTGTTATGTACAGCCAGCACACTGTGTGTTACATCCCTAGTACTTCTTTATCATGTGACTGGACATTTGTACTTTTTGACCACCTTTCTCCAGTTCTGCCTTCCCTAACCCCCACCCCCCAAATCAGATATATGGTTTGCAAGTACTTTATCTTCTGATTCTGTTGGTTGCCTTTCCACTTTGTTGTTTCTTTTGCTGAGAAGGAACTTTTTTGTTTGATGGAGTCCAACATGTTTATTCTTTATTTTGTTGCTTGTGCTTTAGATGTCATATCCAAAAAATCACCACCAAGACCCATGTCAAGGAGATTATTTTCTATTTTTTCTTCTAGGAGTTTCATGGTTTCAGATCTTACATTTAAATCTTTACTCCATTTTGACTTAATTTTTGTGAATGGTGTAAAGTAGGGGTTTAATTGCATTCATTTACATGTGAATATACAATTTTCGCAGTACCATTTATTGAAGACACTTTTTTCCAGTGAGTATTTTTGGCTCCCTTGTCAAATATTAGTTGCCCTTATATACTTGGTTTTATTTTTTGGCTTTTGATTCTGGCCCATTGATCTATTTGTCTGTTTTTGTGCCAGTACCAGGCTGTTTTGATCACATAGCTTTGTGGTATTGTGTAGCTTTCAGTCAGGAAGTAGGATGCCGCCTCTCTGTTCTTTTTTCTCAGGATTGCTTGCCTATTCAGGATCTTTTGTGTTCCATCTAAATTTTAAGATTTTTTTCTTTTCTTTTTTTCCTACTGTTTCTAATAATTCTGTTTTCTTTTTTAATCAGAACTTTTTTCTATTTCATTAAAAAATACCATGGGAATCTTCATAGGAATGGACCACACAGTTTTTTTTTAAAAAGCCCAGAAGAGATTGATAGGAATGAAAATTATTGAAATCTCTGTACTTTCATTGGCTAGAATTATTGTGATCACTCTGAGTGAGTGGAAAACGGGTATTGCTAAGGTTCCTTCTAGAAACAGAATTCAAACAAAACAAGCAAATTAGTGTAGAAATTCTCCTGAGCACCCACTGGATGGTTCTTCATCTCACAGTAAATTTGAAAAACAAATTTTCCAATAAGATACTTCCAGGAGTAGTATTTTTTATACCCTGAAAAATAAACAGACAAACAACAAACCTTCCTTATGAAATATCCACTTCGGGCAAAAATTTCCGTAAATAATTCCAAAAATGTCATGGATTTCAGTCTAATTTGTTGGAGAATTAAGGAGCATGAGTTCTTTATTTGTTACTACCAAAATAAAATTTGACTGAAAAATTAAATTTTATAGTATTGTAGCAAATCTAAATAATGGCTTGGCTTTCTTCTCCATTCAAATGTTTGTTAATATGGTAAATAATACAATCTAGTATTCTTTCTTAATCAACACTGGGCCTAATTTTTCTTTTGTATTAAATGTCCATTTAACAACTTATTGTTGTATAAAGAGAAATGAGAAAACTATTTTATCTGTAAATAACATCTTAGTTGCCAAGAAAAAAACAATTGGTTTTTTATTCCTAAATTGTTCCCCATTAATGTACCTCTCTGCAAAGGTGTGGTAAAGGTTTGGTAAAAGTATGTTAAAGGAAAAAACAAACAAAATAAGGCAAGGCAAACTTCAGAATAAATTGCAAGTGTAAATAATTTTCCTATTCTTTTTACATTAAGGAAGGGTAAGTAGGAATTGAACCAGACAACATTGCTGTGATGTAGTGATACGTGGTGCTAATGTGTTTGGTGCTGAGTTGAGAACAATTCATTTTGTATACAGGACATTTAACTTTTCCTGATATTATGGAATGCTTCATAAAGATTTCTCTGTATTTTGTCTCTGATACCCTAACATACTTGATAGTCAAGACAATAGTAGAGGGATGAGAATGAAGAGGTCTAATACTTGCTCACCAAAGCTTATTATCTTGTGGGAGTAAATATAGACTTTATGTATTTATTTAATATTTGCTCTGACTTGACAAAACCCTAGTTAGAAAAACTAAAAAGCAATGGAACAAAACTCTATCCTGTTTTGGTTACCCTGATGGAAAAAAAATGAATATTTTATAACTTTTCTTTTTTTCTTAATATTTTTCTATTTTAATTAATACTCAATTATTTACAAAAATCTTGTTTTTCACAGTTGAGACTGGTGATGAAAAGATATATGCAATCCACGTAATGTGGTCAATCAGATGATAAATAACCATATGTGTCAAAACAATAAGAATAAACTTATTTCCTCTGCACTGAAAAGGTGATGTGCGTTATTTGTGCTGAGAGTAATTCACATGGAAATGTTGCCTATACGCACACATAGACAAAGCAGATAAAGAAATCACTGAAGAGATTACTTTCTTGCATCAGGCATGTACACATGGTGACTCAAAATTCTAGTGACAGTCTCAGTGTTCATGGAACCATAGATCTAAACATGCCAGAGGTGTCATAGATTTTGGGGCCACAGAGACAGGAGACTGACATCCTTGGATACAAAACTGAAGAGAGCATGAGGACTCCCAAAGTCAGCACAGGGCGGAACTCTCTGTGACAACAGGTAAGCCATTCTTCAGGGACACTGGTGCAGGTTTCTGCTGAACGTGGGGTAAATTTTTCCCTCCGTTTAGAGGCTTTCTATATTTCTTTCTGGGAATTTTCCAGCACATTAAAAGAATTATTCCACAACTGCTTTAAAAATGAATCAAAGATTTTCCCCACATTCCATTGGTGCCTTTGTATATTTAAAAACTTATGAAACATATTAAGTATATGCATGGAAAATGAATATAAGTAAACATTAACTCCAACAAAACCAGTTCGTTCAGGCCTACATTAAAAGCGTTTAAATGTAAAGAAATCTATAATTCACACTGCATACATTTATTCTACCACACCAGATTTGAGGTAAATCTGCATGGCTGTTGCATCTGTTGTTCTGCCTTCATGCCTGGAACTTTCTCTAGTGGTCTGAAAAAATGAAAGCAGACCTTCCTAGAGAGCTTGTCGCATGACCAGGGACTTAAACACAGGCAAAATCTTTCTGAATCTCTAGTAATTAATTATCATCAGTTGTCTCATTGACAGCTGGGGGCCACATTTAGCCAACCAGCTGCCCTGTGTTGCACAATGCTATGTTTGTTCTAAGTCCCTTGGGTGATTCTTGCTGTATGTAAAATAGCAGCAGTTGGAGTACCATTTGCTTCCACATAGATGCTTTATGACTTGTGTGTCAGGACTATGGCAACCCTTCAGACCAGTGAATGCCTGGTAAATACCATGAGATGAGTCCTTGGATGTGAGCAGAGAGAACAGGAAATTATTAAACCACAAGTGGAAGTAAAATAGAACACCCAATAAAATGGCATTAAAGCGTGAAGTTTGTTCAAGACCGACTTAATTGTTTTGTTTATTAGGAATTTTATGTGGAGATTTTAGGTGCAGGATCAAACCCTCAACAGGACCCCTGTGAATATTTATGCCCAGCTATAGAACATAGTTTGGTGCAAAACATGTTTTAGCAGACCAGGGCAAACACAATGAACAGACTCTAGCCTGTAACTGGATCTTACTGATCCATGAATTAACAGATGATATTCTGCATGCAATATCTTGTGCCCTTGTCTGTTTCTTTAAATATGAGAAACATACTCTTTTGTAATACACAAAAATAAATCTGAGCCTTGGAAGAAAGACAGTGAAGCAAGAAAATCCTGAATTTGATCGGTTACCTAAACAAAAGTTCTCAGAATTAAGAGGCCAAGGGCTAATATATTCCTAATCTTACAGGAAGTTCAGAAAACTGGATGCTGCTTTTGTCCAATTTTTTTGTTATTTGAGACATGTTTCTAAAATGATTTTAAATATTTTGCGTGTTTAGCAGAAACTATGTTCGTATTCAGAGGATGCTGTTCAGATAAACTCCTTGTTCATTTCTTTACCTGACTGATATCTTCTTAGGAATTGTTTCTTATGAATTTAGTATTAATTCAAATTAATGCATGACTGGGGCTGGGCAGTAGTAAAAGCGGTCAATTCTGAATTCACACAAGCTCTATCTTGTCCACTTTTTTTTTTTTTTTTTTACTTGATCAGAGTTATCAAAGGCAAGTTTCAGCCTTTGTTTGTTCTGGGACCAGCTAGTTGCTCCTAGTTTCTTTTTGAAATGACTAGTGGCATGGATGTCAAGATTTATAAAAGCTCAACTCATGGCAATTTTGTAGGTAACATTTCCACATTTTCCAAGCTAAAGAAATAACATTTGTCCAGAAAGACCTGTAGTCATGTTATATTTGTGTGTGTGTTTTACTAATTGTGTAACTATAAATTTGATTTTAAGCTCCCATCTGTAAACTTAGGTTCATATCGATGAAGACTTCTTTGAACTATTTAGTCACTTGGGATTTTAGTTAAATAAAGACATTGTCACACTAAGTAAATCTTAGTAGACATCACAATTCTGCCAACCTTCCGGTATTCCTTTTCCTGGTTTCAATTTGATATTCGTCTGACATGAACTTGGAAAGTATTTTTCAGCTTTATAAAATTCACATCAACATCTGTTCGCTACTCTAACAGTTTATGGATACAAGGAAATTTGAAATGTAAATCAGATACCATTTTCTGTTACAACTTTCAATGAAAAAGAAATAGCTAGATGTTTTAAAGGAATCAATGTTAGCAGAAGGATTCTCACATAAATACCTTTTTACCTAGAATGTAAATTCATGCTGGCCAATGTCATTTTCACTTTTAGTGTCATTTGCATCTTTGTTATACAGTGAGGAACACGGTCCTTTTCCAGAGTACTTCTGCTGATAGGAAATGTTTAAAATTTGGTAATATTGGGCGATCTATTTTCTTAGCCTTCATTTTATTAAGGGTTATAATGGTGTTTACGAAGAGAGTTGGAAACAGGCTTTTCCATGTTCAAAATTACTTCAGATTTCTTTGTGGTAAAGGAGAGGGTTCTCTGATCTAGGATGAGGTAGATTTCAGTAGTAGCAACAATGTTAATGAAAACGTTTTATATATTTATGTGCTTTACCAAGTTCAGTGGCACATACAGACAATAACAGTTTGGAATGAGTGAAGGCACAGAAGGAAAAATGCACAGTAAGAGCAGTAGGAAACTAGACTAGATCCTGGTTATGAACAGGAATGCTTTCTATCCAATGGCCCTGTATTTCCATCTCCTGGTAGTTTTAAGTTATTTAATCTTTAGTTCTTCTTAAAGGATGAAATATATTGAGAAAATTAGTGTTAAGACAATATGGTCAACCCTAGGAAATCAGAACCTTGTGAGTAGTTCTTCAGTATCTGCTTGAATGTTTGGAATTTAAAACTGAATAGAGGAGCATCTAAAATTAATGACATCTAAAATTGAATGTCTATACTAGAAAATACCAAAGTCTTTCATTTTTAGTTTTTACAATTCCACTTATTCACAGACCTCTTTTTTCCCCATTGTCAATAGTGAACTTTGGTAGCACCCTAGGTGGAGATATTCATTGATCACATTTCAACTCTAATCAGTAAGATATGCTGATGCGTTTTGGTATCAGGGAGCCCTAGCTTTGCAATTACTGCCAATTCTTGAAATGTTTCCTCATATGAAAGTGGTCATAATGGTACTTAGCTTTCAGGGTTGGTAAGTATTAAAACGTATATGTGAGAAGTGTTTCAGCCCAGTTTCTAAATCCATAAGAAATGGTGAGCTGTTATCAAAACAACTTCCAGTGGTCCTTTCTGGTGAGCAGATAATTTCATCATCCAAGTCAGGAAGCCTTCGGGAATAAAGGCAGAAATTATTCATGATGACATTGGGACACAAGGCATAAACCAGAACCATGACAAGCTAAGAACTACAGATACTATGTTCCTGACACACCCATCCTAAAATAAAGTAGGCTTGTTAAACCCTAATGGAAAACAATACATATACTTTTCTTGTAACTATAATAAAAATGGCAACATGAGAGGTTAAAAAATCCACTTCATAGTTTGTGTTATCGCATGGATAAGGAGAGAAGAAGGGAGAGTTGTATTGGTGATATCTCTCTGAAACCCAGTACAGAGAGAAGAAAGAGTCCAAAAGCAAGATTCTGCAGTGTGAGGGTTGTTGTAGGACAGAGCTGCTCAACGTGTGGTTCTTATACAGGCAACCTTGGCCTCACCTGAAAACTTGTTACACACACAAAATGGCAAGACTTGTTTCATACCTACTGAATGGGAACATCTGGGTCTGGTGCCCAGCAATCTGTTTTAAGAAGCTCTTGGTGTAGTTTTCAGAACATGAGGTTTAGAAGTACTGCTCAAGGAAACCCAGACATTTTTGAGGTTGGAAAAGCAACCTTAGATGTGGGCCAATGTCTTCATTCCACACACAATGAAACCAAGTCTTGTGGGAGGTTAAATACCTCAATTAAATCCACAGAGTTAAGGTAAGGGAAATCAGAGATAATTCCATTATCTATTTCTAGCTCATCATAGAAGTAGAGAGCCTGTCTACTCACAGCCAAATATCCTTGTACTGGACACTTGAACACAATCTGTCCATATTGACCAGGGACAAATCTCTATTAATTAGTATTGTGTTCTACTCCCCAAATTGAAAATAATTCAAAGTATTTCTCGGATGTGTGAGAAGTTGGTGGTTTTCACCAGGAACTATATTGATTTTTGACCCTGATTAATTTATATTTACAATAAACCTGATATTCACTTGTTTTAAATGAAATCTATAGGAACAGAGGAAAAATTATAGGAATAGATATGAGAGATAAACGGGTATCACAAATTAAGATATTGCACAGCCGTAATGAAGATCTTAGACTATTTGCAGATGCGTGGCTTAGACACCTCAATGGGAACAAACAAGCAATGGAGTCAGAAAATGTAGCATATAATTCGGGTTAATAATAGCTAACATTTATCAACTGCTATTCATGTGTCAGGTAACATAGTGCTTCATATGCTTTATTTAATCTTTGTAGTTGTCATATGGCATAGGTAATGTCATTATTTCAGTTTTATTATTATTTTTTTAATCCTCACCAGAGGATATGTTTATTGATTTGAAAGGGAGAGAAAGAGAAACATTGATGTGAGAGAGAAACATTGATTGGTTGCCTTCTGTATGTGCCCTGATTGGGGATTGAACACGCATACTTTTGGTGTACCAGACAACACTCCAACTAACTGAGCCACCTGGCCAGGGTCATTATTTCAGTTTAAGAGATGAGAAAACATTTTAAACATCAAGGTTAAATTGTCCTTACATTTGTTTATATAAACCACTATTTCATGGGTTTTACTTTGCATTTAACCCAGCCTATACGAAACTGCGACAGAAGCACATTTAAGGTTGCTCACAGAGATAGAGAAAATTCAGCATAATAAAACAAATTTAAAAGAAAGAAAATGCAGGGAAGTGACCATACTAGGAAAACAGAAGTCAGAGAAAGGAGAATGTACAAAATAAAAGCAATAAAATAAGCACATTTGTTAAAAATAGGCCACATTAGCAACCAGTATGAAGGAGGAAATATTGTAAATTAAAAGATTCCTAGGGTCCATAAAGTAAAACTAAAGCAGCTTTGGAAAAGCTGCTGGTATCGGTACCAAATTCTTCTTGGGCCAAAGCCTTAGGACCAGGCCTCACACTTCTGTGAGCGGTTGACACAGGGATGGGTGGAGGATCACTTAAGTCCTCAGGACTCTCAGCAAGTTTGGGGGAGCCACAGCCCATGCTGGTGGCCTCAGGGCTCACAGAGCTGGGCAGTGACCTAAAGAGATGGTGGAAACGGAGAGCCTCAGCTGCCATTACTCTCCCAACTCCCTGAGCCTGTCCAAGGCGGTGCTGCCACCCGGCCGTCTGCTTTAGAATCCCGTTAGAGGACAGACACACTGCTGTCCGTTGGTAAAGAGAGCTCCACGGTGCTGTTGGAGGTGTTGGTGCTCCGGCAGTAACCCGGCTGTGGCCACTCAGATGTTGGGAGAGGTAGGTAGGGGACAGTTCACCTGAACACCTAAACATTGTTTATTCTCATGTAACAAATACTTTATGATTTATGTGGCCGTTCCAAAGGACAGGATGATGACTCTAACATGCCGAGTGAGCACTTCATTAAAAAAGGAAACTTGGTATGAAAAAGTGTGGCTGGATTTGAAATTCATTTCAACATTATTTTGGATAACGGAAGAATGACAAGACCTGTTAGCTCCTGAACTAAAAACGTCACCTCTTGCAGATTTTTCAAAGTATATGAAAAAGTATACTTCTGCATTTTGTTAACTGCTTTATTGAGATGTAATTGACAACCTAAACTGCATATATTTAAGGTGTATGGTATGACATGTTTGAAATATGTTTACACCTATGAAACTATCGCCACAATGAAGAGTGACCCCCCTGACCTCTCCCCAAAGTTTCCTTCCGTCCCCTTGTAATCATTCCTTCCTGCTCCTCAATGCTCACGCCTCCCCTGGCAAGCACTGATTTGCTTTCTGTCACTATAGATCACTTTGCATTTTGTAGAGCAGATGTTGGCAAACTACATGGCCTGTGAGGCAGCTGGCTGTTTTTATTAATAAAGTTTTATTGATACACAGCCATGTTCATTCATTAATGCATTTTCTATGGCTGCTTTTGCTCTACAATATCAGAGCTGAGTAGTTGCAACAGAGAACCTGAAAATATTTAATATCAGGGCCTTTACAGAAAAACTTTGTTAATCCCTATTCTAGAGTTTTGCATAAACGGAATCATGGCATATGTCCTCTTTTTGGTCTGACTTCTTTTATTTAGTGTAATTATTATGATTCAACTCTGTTGTTTCATGCATCATAGTTTGTTCTATTATTTTATTACTGAGTAATTCTTTATATGGATATACTGATACTTGCTTATTTGTTTACCTGTTCATGTATGTTTGAGATATTTCTAGTTTGGGGTTATCACAAGTAAAGCTGCAATGAATGTACATATGCAAGACTTTGGTCATACTCTTTACTTTCAGATGAGTGCCTGGAAGGGGAACATTTATTTTCATATAAATACCTAGGAGGGGACTAATTTGATTGTGTAGTAGGTATATGTTTAACTTGGTAAGAAATGGTTAAATTCTTTTGCAAGCGGTGGTGCCGTTTTTCTGTTGTCCCCAGCAGTGCGTGAGTTTCAGTTCCTTTGTGCCCTCACCAACACTTGGGATGATCAGCCTTTAAAATTTTCAACATTCTATGCACAACTTTGGGTAGTGGTATTGCATTATTGTTTTAATTTGCATTTTGTTAATTACTAATCATGTTGCACACATTTTCATGTGTGCATTTGCCATTTGTATCTTGCATGTGTGTGAAGTGTTCACTTAGAACATTTATTCATTTATTACCAGGTTGTTTGCTTTTTACTACTGGGCTTGAGAGTCCTTTCTATGCTCTGGATGCAGTTTCTTTGCCAGATTTATATTCCAGTCTGAAGCTTGTCTTTTCATTCTCTTAATAGTGTCTTTTAAAAGTGGGAGTTTTTAAAATTGGTGAAGTTGAATTTCTCAAATTACTCCTTATGGAGTGTGCCTCTGGTGTATATATAAGAAATCTTTACCTAGGCCAAGGTCATAGACATTATCTCTTAAGCTTTCTTCCAGAAGTTTTAAAACTTGAGGTTTTACATTTCGATCTGTGATTTATTTTGAGTTAGTTTTTGTACATGTTATGGAGCCCTGTTAGTTCTTTTCACTCTTCTTTCGTCTGTTTTCTCTCTCTCTCACTCTCTCCCTTTTTTTGCATTTGGACATCCGATTGCTCCCATACTATTGGTTAAAAAGACTATCCACTGATTTATATTATAACTGAGGTAGCACTAGCCCTTCACCATTGTACTTTTCCAAAATTGTTTTGGGTATCCTATGCATTTCCACATGACTTTTAAAATTAGCTTGTCAGTTTTTATTTAAAAAAAAAAGCCTGCTGAATATTGATTGGGAATCTCTTTGGGGAGAATTGACATCTTTAACAATATTTACTCTTTCAACCTATGGTTCCTTATTTAGATCTTTAATTTCTCTCAGTAATGTTTTATAGTTTTCAATACACAAGCCTTTCATATCTTTTGTAAAAAATCTGATTTATTCCTATGTCTTTCTAAGTTATATTCTATTTTATAATTTTAATTTCCGTCTGTTGCTAATATACAGAGTGGGGCAAAAGTAGGTTAGGAATATGTGAAACACAGAATTTATTCTTATTTTATTCTTTATTAATCTATGTATTAATTTCCACACGAACAACTGTAAACCTACTTTTTCACCATTCTGTATAGAAATACAATTAATTTTTATATATTTATCTTTTATCTTGCTAAACTCATGTTTTAGTTCTAGTAGCTTTTTGTTGATTCCAACTGACTTTCTACATAAATGACATCTGCGAATGAACACGGTTTTATTTTTATGTATCCAAGATGGGTCAGATGCTGGCCGGAACCTGCAGTACAGTGCTGAATAGCAAACATCCCTCCCTCTCTTTTGAAACTGTGCAGAAACATTCAGCTTTTCACCATCGTATAGGATGTTAGCTATGGATTTTGTTGTGTTATGTGAATGACACTCAGGTCAAATTAGTTGATAGGCTCTCCTTATTGATTTGCTGTCTAGTTTTTCTATCAATTATTGAGAGTGGGAATTCAAAATCTCTGGCCATAACTACTGAATTTATGTGTTCCTCTTTGTAGTTATATCACTTTTTGCCTACTTAGTTTTAAAGTCTGATATTAGGTACATACCCTTTGCCATTGTAAAGTGACTTTCTCTGTCTCTGATAATATTCTTTTCTCTGAAATCTACCTTAATATAACCACCCCAATTTTTATTAGTATTAATATGATATAGATTTTCTATCCTTTTACTTGAAACCTACATGCATTTTTATATTCAAAGTTTCTCGGGCCCTGAACAGGTAGCTCAGTTTAGAGATTTGTCCAGATACACCAAGGCTGTGGGTTCGATACCCGATCGGAGCACATATAAGAATCAACCAAAGAATGCGTTAAATAGGCGGAATGACAAACCAGTGTCTCTGTCTCTCCTCTCTCTCCCCACTTCCTCTCTCTGTCTAACCAGTCAATCAATCAATCAATCAATCAACAAAATTCATTTCTTGTAAGTGGCACAATTTTTTACTCCATCTGAGAATCTCTGACTTTTAACTGAGATGTTTAGATCATTTATATTTAATATAATTATTGATATGTTAAGATATAACATTGTCATCTTGGAATTGGTTTTCGATTTGTCCCATCTGTTCTTATTTCACTTTTTTCTTTTTGTCTCATCTTGGATTAATCAAATATATTTTGTAATTTCATTTATCTCCTTTTGAGGGTTATTAGCTATAAATAATTGGCCAATTCAGTTTTCCCTTTGGGGTTTATAGAATACATCTTTATATTTTCTCAGTTTACTTATAAGCAACATTATATCCCTTCATTTATGTATAAGAATCTTACAATTGCATAGTTCCATTTTCCATTATGGCCTTTATAATTAAACAGTTGGTTATCTTTTAAATGGATTAAAATAACAAGAAACAATCTTAGTTACCATTTCTAGTGCTATTAATTTCCATGTGTAGATTCATAGCCCAGCTGGTATTAGGTGGGCCAAAAAGTCCATACGGTTTTTTCCATAAAATAAAAGACACAATTTTAATTTTTACCAAAAGCTTTACTGATTTGGATATTTTGAGGATGCTGGCTATCTCCTGCTATTGGCTTCTAGTGGGGAGAGGCCAGGGGTGCTGCTAAACATCTTCCAGTGCATAAGACGGCCCCACAGGAAAGGATTATTTGGCCAAAATGTCAATAGTACCGAGAAACTTTGCAAACCACTTTTGACACATTCAATCAGTCATAGCACCTTCTCCATACACGGCACAAATCTTTTTTTTTTCGTTTTAGTTGCATTTTTACCTTTCTTGAAATAATAAAGGATAATACATTGAAAATGTTATCTTCTCCCATTTTTTAACAGCTCCAATGTTAAAATGGATGCACAAAAATTCACCAATTTTGATAAGTTTTTTTTTTAATGAACACTGATATGACAGCTGTCACAATACAATCTAACAAAAATTGTTTTGAATCAAGTTAAAGACAACTAAACACAACTAGAGCCATCATAAAGAAAAAAACTAAATGAACTTTCTGGTCAGTTTAGTATTATTTTTATTCTGCCTGAAGGACTTCCATTTATGTTATGTGAGGTGAGAGTGATGATTTATATCAACTTCTGTCTGAAAATGTCTTTAATTTGGCTTTGTTATGAAAGACATTTTTGCTGGATATGATATGGAAGTCTACACTGACAGTTTTTTTTTTCTTTCAGTATGGAAAGATATTACTCTCCTTTTTCCACTTGCATTATTTATTTAAGATACCTATTATCATGCCAAGTTCTGTTCCTTTGTAGTATAGGCATACCTCAGAGATATTGTGGGTTTGGTTCCAGACCATCACAATAAAATATTAGAATGAAATGAGTAGTAATCTTGTTGTTGGTGGAGGATCTTGCCTTCCATTAATCAAAAGTACAACGTCTGTGAAGCACAGTGAAGTGAAGTGCTGCGAGATAGGTCTGCCTGTAAATTCTTATACCGATAATTGGTCTGCTTTTTCCAGCTGCTTTAAAATTCTTTCTTTAAAACTGTTTTTGAGCAATTTGGTGAAGTTGTTCTTACTGTATTTTTCTTCATTTTTTTAATGTGCTTGGAGTTAGTTGAAGTGCTTCCATCTATGGATTTACAGTTTTTACCAATTTTGAAAATATCCTTTTTCAAATATTTTTTTGTTTACCACTTCTCTACTCTCTTTCAGGGCCTCCAATTACATGTATATTGAGCTACTTGAAATTTCTTCATATTTAACTGATGCTCTTTTCACTTTTTAAATTAGTTTTTCTCTTTGTATTTTGTTTTAAATTTTTTCACTTGATCTTAGCCAAAAGGCCGAGAAGCGATGTTTTAAATTTTTTCAATGACTATATTTCATAGTTCACCAATCTTATTTTTGGTAATGTTTAATATGCCACTAATCTCATCTAGTATATTTTTCTTCTTAGACATTATAATTTTTATCTTTAGTGGTGTGATTTGAATGCTTTTTATATCTCCCATGTATCTACTTAACTTTTAAAATTATGTGGAAGATAATTGTAATAACCATTTTAATGTCCTTGCCATTGAATTTTAACACGTGTCAATATTTAGTTCTTTATTGATTGATTAATTATTGTCTTCATTTTAATTGTTTTTTTTCCACTTTCCTTTTTGCCATGCCTGATAAACTTTGATTGGATTGCCAAACCTTGTGAATTTAATTTGGGGAGTGAATATCTTTATTTTCCTGTTTTGCTTTTTTTCTGAGAAGCTGGTTTATACTTTTCAGTCATAATTTTATGATCTGTTGGTGGGTAGAGAATAGTATGCTCAGTCTAGGGCTAATTGTTCCCTGTTACTGCATCAAGATCTTCCTCATTATTCTTCTCAATGCCCTGTGAATTATTCGTTTTCTTTTATTCTTTCACATTGTTTTCTTCTTGGCTTTGGGTAGCTTTCCTCCCATGCACACACCAATCAGTACTTTGCTGAATAGTTTTGTGGGACCATTTGCAGCTCTCTATGGTTCTCTCTGTGCAGTCTCTTTTCTCTGGCATTCTGTCTGTGAACTCCAGCTCTGCCTTGATTGCCCTCAGCTCTCACCTCCATCTTCTTCAGTGAGTCCCAAGATTTTGAAGACATTCTTAAGTCTGGATTGAGAATTGCATTTAGCTATTTTAAGAATTAAAGTTGATAATAAAAAGTTAAGTTCACCAAAGCAAGCTAAAGATTTTTATTGAATATTTTAAAGTATTTTATTTGGGCATTTATGTCCATTTATTATTTTCTTTTCTAATGCTTTGAATTTTATGCTTATAATTACAAAGACAAGGGAATGTAAGGGATTTTGAAATAATTTCCTGCTTAGATTCCCTCAAACACCTTCAGTTTTCCCCACTGTGTTATACAGGTTCTCCCTATTTGTACTACAATATGAACAATGTTTGGGAGTGCTGACTTATAAGATCTCATTAATGCAGTGAGCTGCACTTCTGAAAAATGTCCACAGAAATTGAATTGTACATATAATTCGGGGGGTATTTTTTGACCCCTTAACAGAGGGAGTCCAATTATTCATGGACTCCCTCAGGTAAGGCTCTCTGTTTTAGTGAATGGGAGGCCTGCAGGCCATCCTGCAAAAAAATGGTTTCTCTCAGCAGAGCATTTCAAAGGTATTTAGAGAGAATGAATTAAAAATTCATAGTAGAAAACATCTTTAAGGAAAGGCTGGGTTCTCCAGTAAGTGCTTCTGGCTAGATTTACTTTTGAAAATTTCTTAATTCCTCTTTAAAGTGGAATATCCATGTTTTTGTATACAATCCTATTCTGAAATTCTTAAACATGCTGAAATTTGAGAACCCTTGAGTTGAAAAAAGAACAAAGGAAATGTCTGTGTATAGCTGTTTGGATTTCTAAAATAGTCCTCTCTAAGCTTTCCAATTTCTAGGTTAAATAGGGTAGAAGTAGAAATGCTTAAAGTAGGCCTGGAGACAGGGTTTGGTTCATCTCATTTTAAGAGTAAACATCTTAAAATGTTTAATTTTAATCTAAATATATCTAAATAGATTTTGTTCTTAGAAGGATCAAATAAAGTATGGAGTCTAGCCCTATGAGGATTGGTGGATAGTGGAAGTAGTTTATCATCTAAAATTAGAGTAATTTAAAAGCTCCTATAAGTTTTTTTTTTTTTTTGGGGGGGGGAGTAGGGATGGGAGAATGATCCCAAGTAAACAAAGCTATTTGAGAGATCCCAATGTCAATCTAATATAATTACAAAAATCAGTAATATTTGACTGACCCCTTAACCATGAAATAAGGCATGATCTCTAAATTTCAAGAGTCTTTAAACTTAAAGTTTTGTATATTTTAGAGTTAGACATATATATATTAATTTATCTTGAGAGACAAAATATAAAATTTAATTAAATAATTAATATTGGTGAGGGTCATAAACTTCTCTGAGCAGAGAATTCCATAATGTGCTATGAGATATAAATCTCTTCTAAAGTTTTAAAACCCAGGATATAGAGAATACTAAAAGCATTTCAGTGTAGCAGTTGATGGAAATAAGAATCTCTCTGTATGTGAGAAGAATAAGAATTGAGTGGTTATAGTTTACAGGAGTCTGCTTTCTTGAGAATATGTCTTATAACTATGGGATGATTGAGGGTTATACTGTATATAAATAATTTTAAAAATTGCAAAAAGCGCCAATAGAGAAAAATCAGTATCTTATTTAGGGGTATATATGTATGTGATAAGATATTATACACATAAAAATAGACAAGGGGATGACAAACTAAGAAATATTTGAATATTGATGGTGGTTATGTCTGAGCTGAAGGAGGGTAAAGGGAAAGAGGTAGAACTTAGGGGTGGATTCGGTTCAGGGATATCCAAACTTTTGGTGTCTGGGCCACTCTGGAAGAAGGAGAGTTGTCTTGGGCCATACCTGAAATACATTGTGACATGTAATCACAAAAAAATTTCCTAATGTTTTAAGTAAGTTTACGATTTTGTGTTGGGCCGCATTCATAGCCATCCTGAGCCACATGCGGCCTGCAGGTCACAGATTGGACACCCCTGGTAGACATTCACTTGTAATTTTGACTCAGGAGGTAGGTTTAAAGGTATTTATTTATTTATCTATCTATATTTTTTGCTTAGTTTTCACAAACAGGAGTTTAAGGTTTGGCAAACATGCTGGAGGTCTGGCCAAAGCAGTCAGCAGGAAGAACTAGTAGAAGGGAACTCACTGTGCCTGACCTTGGGCTCTGGTGGCTCAGCTCAAAGATGGGGAATGAGGTGACTCAGCCAGCTGGGTCAGTCTGGGCCAATCAGAACTTCACTCACAGCCTTTCTACCCAGGAAGAGACTTTCAAAGACAGTATTTCTTTCTCCTTGTTGAAGTCTCGAGCCCGGAGTCCAGCAAAAGGTGGGGGGCAGAGAGGAATGATAACGGTATGTCCCCAGGTGGGCGGTGGGACACAGGGAACATGCACGTGCCTCCACCACATTCAACATGCCCTTGCATTGTCCTGGGGACCTTAGTAAGCTTCCATTTGTCTTCCTTTCTTCCTGCTTGAGGTCTTATTTCTGTCAGGATGAACTATTTATCTGTAATAAATACAGTTGCATGAAATGTTGCAGGCTGTGGGCAAAACCAGAACAAACCTGCACACAAGAAGTAAGAACCCTCTGATGAGGCTCACACTCAGCTCCTCAAAGATGCAGAGGCTGTCAGGGATAAATTTTCTTTTCCCAGAACTAAATTGCCTGGAGAAGTGCCCTGAGTTTGTGAGACCCACTCCTCCTTGACCTGATTTGCCAAGAGAATCTGTGGATACCCAGGACCCTCCATAGAGGCAGAGCACAGACTTAAAAGGTAAGAGGTGGCTGTAAGTTTCAAAGTTTCACCTGGTGGGCTCACATGAAGTTTAATCAATCTATAAAATACTCCATGTCCAGTGTGTAAGGACTCGTTCCGTGTTGTGTGTTCGTGTGTGTGTGTGTTGGTGGACTTAAACTTCAAAGCTATTTGTTTTTTTATGTAAGATAAGCCATCATGCAAAAGGGACTGGTCAAGCAATTAATAAAATACCCATATTCCATTGATGGGTTTTGTATATTTCAGTCCTTGCAGATAACAAAGCCATTACAAAACCTGAAAGTTGCCAGTCCTGACAGCTCTTTGGGGGCTCATGTGTTACAAATTCTAGAAGGTCTTTTAGCTGCAGTTGGGCATAGGGAGGATCTTCTTCCTCTTCCTCAGTTCGCTTGTGCTTTAAAAACTGGTCAGACTTCAAGAAGCGGCTGTAGCTGTCTTACTTCATGAGGCTGAAGATCTGGTGCTGGAGTTTCTGGAACATGTGTGTGGGGGGGTGCTCTTCCAGGATCTTCCCTTTGAGCTGGGACTGCCTCTCCACTTTGACCTGTGATGAGGTCTTGCTGGACAGAAAGGTCATGTGACTGTCCTTTGCCTTTTCCTGAATCTGCTTCTTATCTTACATTTTCTTAAAATCTTCACATACTAGCCAGGAAAAACATTTTCTTCACTGAATTCCTTTTTAAAAAAATTCCCAAAATCTTTTAATGCCTTCTGGGTCTTCGAGCAGATAGACCTCCGTTTGGCTGTGCTCTTAGGGTTCTGGTGGCCCCCGCTGGAACTCCCACCACTGCCTTAGGTATCTGACAGCGCTCGCTTCCAGCTCAGGGGGTTCACTGCGCAGTTAAACCTCTTCGCGGGCATCTCTGGATGCCCTGGTGTGGGAGGAGGAGGAGGACACAAAGTGGGGGGGGAGCCAGCTCAGCAATGCCCCCTCTCTGCACACTGACCTCCATCCCACGGCCCTCCCAACTTGAAAGGTATTTATTTTTATAACTCTGCTTTACAAATAGTATATTTGGTAAATCTATCTCAGGTGAGATATAATATTAGATTTTAAATTACAATAAAGATGCTCTTATAAGCTTAAGAAATTAAAAGCATAGTACTGACCTTTCTGTGTTAGAAAAGAAGTTTGTATATTGGCTCTTTTAAGCAGTTATAAACACATAACAGGGTAAGCTTGGCAGCCCCTGCAACTTTAATGCAAAATTTGTAACTGAGTAATTGATTCAGTATTAAAAATTTAAGAAATTTTATCAAGTGAATAGAGTATTTAGATATTAATGATATTAAATTCACCATATTTACAAACTTAAATATGTTCATGAGGTATTTATTGGCAATTTGTGTTTATTAAGTTAGAGAAAAGAATGCTAAGAAAGAAGTAAAAGCCACAGATTTGATAGACGTGGTTTAACATTTTAAAGGTGTTTTGCTAAATTTTTAGTACCACTAAATATTAAGTGGCCCTTTAGAAATAATTGTTAAAATCTGCCAGATTGTAAATTGGTGGTTTGATTGGTAACATAATCTAGAAGCCTAAGGAAGAATGAGGATTTTAAATTTTTGACTTTAATAAATTTAACAATAATCATTAAAATCAACACTAAACTTTCAATTAGTATTTTTTGTTAGTTAAAAACTCACTCATCCAAAGTATACCTAAGTTTGCCAGGTAAATGCAGAATCATAGGCTTTAGTAGCATCAAATCTGGGACAAGTGGACATCCTTTTGTGAAAATTAAGGCTCTTACAGGGGTACATATCTAAATAGAAGGCCACACTCAGAAGAGAGACAATCAATCCTGTCAGACATGGTCAAACCCTCCTTAAAAGAGGCTGGGTTTACTGTGATACAAAGATATATGCTAATCACACCCTCAGCGTACATGACACAAAGGAAGAGTGCAGCCATTTTCGCTTGGGGAAAAGAACGTCAAGCTAGCTGTAACAAAATAGGCACCTCCACTTTTAAACAATGAAAATGAAATAAATTATTAATAAAGCCCAACCTGAAGGTCTAATATTCAGTTAACTAGACTAAAGAGTAAGTTCTAAAGTTGCAACTATTAGCCATTACAGCTACAGGTTGTGCTACGACTTTCAAAACCGGTGGCACTAGTTCCAGTGGAACTGCTCCGGGTCTCCTTCCTCGCTGCTGCAAGAGGCAAACGCAGTGGTCAGGCGGGGCTGCTCTTGATTGTAATCATGAAACAGACGTGTGTGAATTTAAAAAGAAAAAAATGTGTATTTTCTGTAGAAGGAGGATTACGTCAAAGGTTGGTATCAAATAAGGTATAAGTTTAAAGGAATGGGCACTGCAGAATTTAGATTTCAGGTGAGTTCCTTTTCAGTCTCAACTCAGGAATTCGTCCGTCCCTGCTGTGGGGTTGTTGAGATGGAGGACAACTTGGGATGGCTACCGTTTTGTTGTAGTTTTTTTTCAGGTCTTTTACTAAAGACTTAAGAAATTATATGACAGTGAACTTGGAAACAGTCTTTATTTAATATGTTCTATTATGCACACACCTCCTGTATAGCCCTGGAGCCTTTAAGTCATCTCTGTGATGACATTAGAGGGGATTTGGTAGAATAAGTGCAGAGAGTTAACCCTCATCTTGAAACTCCAGATCTCTTATAAATCATTGCCATCGCTAATTTCCTGTGAAGTCAAGGACCGTATTCTATACTAAGAGATAATGAATCGAAGAGAAGAAACTTGCTGAAGGTCACTGAAGACTGAGTCTTCGAGCATGTGAAGGGCCAGAATTAAAAAGATTTGGACATGGAGCCCGACTTTGACAGAAATGAAGTGTGGTTTGCACTTTGGAAAGAGTCTGAAGATCAATTCCTGAATGTAGGGATGCTTTTTATTTGCTCATGGGACCAGGATAGACTGTAAACAACATATGGTTAAGCATGAAGTAGATTGAAGTTATGTTAAGAGCAAGGCGCTGTACTACTTGGGAGAGAGAAATCCCTGTGATGAGTCAAGATATAGTGTGTAACTGAGAGTGCGTGTGAGTGAGGGAGACAGACAGACAAAGGGGTGTGTAGAGTGACGGAGTAATATTCACTCTATGCCAACTTATTAATATATTATTTTCTACAGAAACATTATGAAAGTAATACATTGTTATTTTATTCAAGGTTTAAGTATGTAAGGGTAAAACATTGTGCATTTAAGTACATAGGTAGCACTTAAAATCATGTAATCTTGTTTGAAAACTTAGTGACTTTCCTTTAGAGAAAATAGAAATTCAGTTCGTTTTAGCTTTGTTAGAAACCCTTCGTCTTCTAATTAGACCATTGGTGCATGGGGCAGTAGACAGCACCCTGACAACCTGCAGACTCATGTGTGAATACCTATTATCACAACTCCTAGTGTTTAGACTTTAGTAAAACCAAAGCATTTTTTTAAGTGTGAAGTTGCCACCATTTCTAACAAAAAGAACTTATCTTCTAAAAAGTAGAAGGTTGTTCAAGAGAAAGATCTCTGGACTAAAATTAATTAAAACGTATGATAAAGTATCTTAAAATAACCAACGAGAAAAGCTCCTCACGCATGATAAATTTCCTAGAGTAAATTTTATCTTCTTGAAAACTTTTTCTGGGGGAAATGAGAGCTTAATTTTCAGCTGTGGCAGAGAATTTCAATTATCAGAACAAGCTGAAGAATTACTGGATGTACCTCTAGAAAGTGAGTAAAATAAATCACATTCCCTCAATGACTGATTTCTACTTAATTTTCCCCTAGAAGCAATAGTACTGAGATTCTGATCACCCTCTTTTTACTGATGTCCTATGTCCCTGCATTAACTTATGGATATCAGTCCTTATATTATGCTAAAAAATACATCTCAGTACAATGAATCACTAAGGATGACATAATTTATGGTGAATATCAATATCTACATCAAAGTATGCTTGGACAGTAAAGATTCATGACTGCAAAATGTAAACTGTGGATAAGAAATTTATAACTCAAGGAAGTTTTCTTATAATGTTGTGGGAAAAGGTATTTCAGACATTTAAAAATTGAGCATATGCTGGTGTTCTGAAATAAGGGTATAAATCAGAAATCTTTTATTTATTCAGAAAACAAAGAGCTTTTTTTAATTTTGCATTGCCTATGACCTTAACCTCACATACACTGAACATAACTCCCCTCACTCCACCCCTGCAATCAGCCTTTTCTTCTGCCAACGAGAAAAGCTGTTGCCAAATTACCCTGATTGTCCTGAATGGTGGACGGATAATAACGGGAATGCTTTGAACTCATGAACACCTTTCATCCACAAAACACAAAACACTTCAAAAAGAATAACTCACACGTTCACATAATCACCCAACCCCTTCTTGCTGGGGATAGAGGTGGGGGTGGGGCAAAGTATAGCAATGATGTGTTCTATGTTCAGAAAAAGAAATGAAAATTTACAAAAGTAAAATATTCTTAGGTAAGGAAGGGGTGGATATGCAAGGATGACTCAAATAGATTGAAACCTTATTGAACTCAGTAATGAACAAGAGGTTGAATGTGAATTTAGGGGAAATGCATACACCAGGCTAGGATGGAGGGGGAGCAAGAAAGGTTCGTAGGACAACTCTCATTCGTGGTTGCGCAGTCCCTCATTAAATTGTGCACCGGAGATGCCTCTCTTGCTTCATCTAAGTGCTAGCAATTTGACTGCTAGATCAGCAGTTCTGCCTTGGACAGCATTACCACCTAGCCTTAGATATGGGTGTGTGTGTGTGTGTGTGTGTGTGTGTGTGTGTGTGTGTGTGTCGGGAAGAAGGTGGATTTTGTTGGCTCCAGACTGGAAGGCAGTACTGGAATCTCGTAGGCATTGGACAAAGATCCTGAGATCTATGATTTAAACTCAGCTCGATGTGTCTCCAAAGGCAATTCTCTCCATTCTATGGTGAGATTTTCATCTTGGTAACTCAGAGAGTTGAGTTCCATTGCACTTGGTCAGAGCAGGTTTATGCATGTAGCAGTGGGGAGAGGAACTAAGTCTCTTCATTTTTAGGT